>CAUYTI010030758.1:0-15112 GCA_963575145.1 Galago senegalensis | reverse complement strand
AGAGAGAATGCAGTGAACATGCCGACCTTTGCAGACAAAGAAGTGGTCACCAAACCACTTGGAGAAGGCATGCATTCTGAGTCATTTTTCTAGCTGTGATCAAGGCATAGCTTTATCCAGCCTGTTTTCTGTCCCTTGGGTTCAGCCCTGCCCTTAATCAATAATGGGCATTTGAATTGAAATCGAGGAAAACCAGTTAACTGGTTAGGGATACTCAGACTCAAATAATAGCAGGGAAAATCAGTAATCCGGAATAGAAACGCATAGCAGAGAAAAGCTAAGACTTAAAAGACAGACATTTAGCCTCTGATGGAAGTCTTCTTGTAATATTACTTTCTCTCCTTTTTTGATTGAAATTAGGTCTTATTTAAAGGGTCAAGGGAGTCACTTTCAAAAGTTTAGACTTATAAAAAGAGTAGTCTTTTCCTGTTCACTAAAATAAGCATTATCATTTCAGGAAAATAATTCCTTGAAAACGAGGGTGAAATCACAGGATATCCCAGAAAGATTAACCAATAGGATGGCTAGAAAACCTTGATGAATCAGGAAACATGATTCTGGCAGTTCTTGCTCCATTTTTTTTTTTCTGGCAAGGATTATTCTCTTTAAAATATTACCTTCAGGATTATATTGCCAGTCCCTTTCCATCATTTGTGATCCCCAGGGGAAACGGAGAGATTTAATGGGAATTGTGGGATGCCAACATTCAGAAAAGTTTCAACTTCAAGAGAGCAAAATCAGAAGAAAGATTTTACTTAACAGCCCACCTTTCATTGTCAGCAGGCTTAACTGAATCTTACGGCTTTCAGAGTTTAGGTGGCAGGCTAACTCTGTAAGAAGAGGCTAAATTTATAGACGACAAGAGTAGGGTTTTAAAGAAACAACAGTTATTTGGTTGTCAGGGTAACTTTTCCTGATTGGAATAAGACATTGCAAAAACATCCCTGGTTCCTCTGAGCGCTTTTGCCATCTCTTTCTTTGTGTTTAGACTTCTAAGAGAGAAAGGGCAAAGTTTTCCTTCTTACACAAAAAGAGACATTGTAGAATGGAAAATGAGACAAACCAGACAAGGAAGGGTGTCGAGGAGGCACTCACTGCCTTCTTTCTGACAAATTGCAGCAAGCAGTCACAGGATGGAGCTGCTTCTGGCATCCAAGTAGTTAAGAGACTGTTGAGGTCAAAGCCACAAACACTGAAGTCATGGGCAGCCAAGCACAGGCTTTTCAAAGGTTAGAGAGCTTCTTTTAGAAGAGAACAGGAATTAGATTAAGCTAATGTTGCTTACCACGTGAAATTCGTTGCTAGCAGATGACAGAGCCCAGGAATGATCAAACTTCTACAGGGCATTCCAAACTCAGGCCCAAAGCCATGGCAAATGCGGCAAAGTACAGAGAAATGCTTCAGTTAGGGCAGAGTGGCATAAAGGACCGAGGTCCCAGACCTCATGTCTGGTACAATTAACAGGCTGCTGATGGCAAGGAGGGGCCACATCACCTACCAGTACATGGCAAATCCCACCAGCGACCTGATATTGCCTCTAAAATTCACTTTGGTTTGCAAAAGTAATACAGGTAGAAAACTTAATAACTGCTGCTAAAATTTAAAAATAAAAATTCAACTTTTCTTCTTTTTTTTTAACAGACTTATTTCACTTTATTATTCTTGTATAAAAACCCTATGTTGTAGCCACAGCTGGACCCTGGGTGTGGGTCTTGACAAGATGATTAGTGAATTCTTGGTAAGAAGACTTGGTGAACACTGTCTCTTTCCAGAGATCAGGAGTGAGATAGCTACAGGTCTTGGAAATGGCATCAGAACTGGCCTGGGCAAAGTTGCCTGGGGTGGCAGTGCGGCCCCTGGCTGAAGTATAGCAGTCATCCATCCCAGCCATCATTAGCAGCTTTTTAGGCATGGGCGCTGAGACAATGTCCATTCT
Source organism: Galago senegalensis (assembly GCA_963575145.1). Taxonomy (NCBI): domain Eukaryota; kingdom Metazoa; phylum Chordata; class Mammalia; order Primates; family Galagidae; genus Galago; species Galago senegalensis. The sequence goes on along the minus strand of CAUYTI010030758.1, from coordinate 13,176 downwards.
TCTAGGAGCAGGGATGAGATATGCCAGCATAGAGCCACAGTGCCCTGTCACCTTGCAAGGAACTGTGTGAGGCTTGCCGATCTTATTCCCCCAGTAGCCTCTCCAAGACAATAGAGAGCCTGGCCAGGTTGATGGCCCCTTGGACGGCAGTGGTTACTTCCTTGGAACACTTAACACCCGGACCGACAGGGCCATTGTAGTCCCCAGTGGCAACAAACTCCTTGAACCTGGTCTGCTGGCTAGCATGGGTCTGGTATGATCTTCAAAAGCTCATCCTTGAGAGATGGCCCCAGGAAAAAAATCAATGATTCCAGATTCCTTAATGGGCAAGGAGAAGAGATAGATCTCTCCAGGGTTTCATTTTCATGTCCTTGACCAGGTGGCCCAGCTTGGTGACAGGCATCTACTCTTTGTCCTCGGCCTTGCCTCCGAGAGCTCTGTGGCCTTGGCCCCAACCCAGACCCAACCACCACTGCTGCAGCGACCCTGCCCCTAAATGCTGCTGCTGAAACCTCCATGGAAACACCACAGCCTCCCTCTCCAGGCCCTCCCACTGCACTGGCATCATCCACCATTTGGTGTTTCCAGAGCTAAGATTACATAACTGGCACACAATATAATAATCACTTAATAAACGATAGCCACTTAAAGGTGTATACATAAACTTTACATGCACATATGAACTTTAAAAATCTACATTGTTAAGCAACATATTGGGGATATTTTCCATGTGAAAACATGTATCTTGTTGTTTTATTTTATTTTCTATTAATATCTGTATGCTTTATGGCCTAGTGAGATAGAACACTGGCCATCTTTGCCCTGTGTGTGAAGCAACAGACCTTATCTATAAATGCAAAGTAATCTCCTCTAGCCAGGAAAGAGATCATGAAAACAACAGAGACTTAAAGGGGGAAAACATGACAGAGATTGAAGGGCAAGTATTTACAGGAATATATGCAAAGATACAAGCTAAAGAAATTGAGTTCCATTTTGAGCCCCAGAAAGAGATGTGATGAACTCCTCCCTTCCTTGCTGTATCCCCCCCACTCCAACTCATGTCCTTGTCTCTCCAGATGTGCTCTTGCTGGCTGGGTCACTCCAGGATTTCCTGATTATAATGAGGAAGCCCAGCTGATCATGCCAGTGAGTTCAGATTGAGATCACATCACCTTTTGACCTTCAGCCCCACCCGCTGTTTACCAGTCTGAAGGCTGGCATACGTGACTCTAAATGGAAGAAAAAGAAGAAAGGCAGAGAAGTGAAGTGACATGTGCCAAGCAGCTGTCAGCTCTGCAGGGCCACACCTTGTTTCTCTCTTCCTGTGTCACAATAAAAACCAGGGCCTTGGGCCTCATATAGATCTGTAGTGTACAAGCAGATACTGTGAACTAAAATAGTATGGTAAGGCTCCCCAGCCCCCACAGCTGGCTAACTGGACCCCCTCTTGACCAAGGGGATCTCTTACAACTGAGTTGCTAGGTGTGAGAAAGGAGACCAGACCTGCCTCAGTGCGTTTCCCTCCTTTCTTAGAGGGAGGCTTTGCCAGACATACCCCCAGGTCCTCCACAGGCCAACAGGCCACTCAGTCCTTCTCTGACAGACCCTTATCTTATCTCGGTATTCCTTTTCACTGACTCCTGGCCTAGCACAGGCTGACTCTTTCAGCCAACTGTCAACAGAAGAGTATTTAAAACCACCTGTAATTTGTAAGGTCCTCCCCTCCTGGCCCCCCACTTTGAGACGTTCTACCTTTCCAGGCCAACCCAATATGCGTTTTCCATGTGTTGATTTATGATGATAACTGTCATTCCAGTGAGTCCACTTGCTCACAGTTTCTTGGGCATGGCTCTGGGTCATGCTCCTCAAACTTGGCTCAGAATAAACTTCTTTAAATTATTTTACAGAGTATTGTTTCTTTTCCATTGACAATACTTACCCTCCTAAGGCAATCGTATTTCATTGAGAAGATAAGTGGCATCAGATGGCAGCTTCTTCATTCTCCTGCCACAGATCAGCCATCTTCTCTGCACCTGCCCCATTTCTTTTCTCATGGTCTTGCTCTTCCCAAAGGCTATCCTCCCCAGTTTTGTCCTGGGACCCAGTACCTCTGCCTACTAAATGTGGTCTCTAATTCTTTTCCTATTCTTTCCCCATCATCATTTATCTCTTCTCCCAACCATAAACAAGCTATAAAAACTATCAAATTAAGAAAAAGCACAAACCAACAAAAAATCTCTGAAATCCTCCCTGAGCCCTCATCTCCCTCTAGCGATCACCTTCCTCTATTTTTATGTTCAATAAAGTTCTATTAATATTCTGTCTTCACTGCCTAAACGTCATTCTACCCATGAACATACTCCAATGGCCTCTGAGTCCAAGATTTGCTAAAATAACTTTGGTCAAAGTTAGCAGTGGCCTCCATGTTGACAAAATAACAGACATGGTTTTTGTCTTGTGTTGGTCATTATTCCACATGGTGGATGGTTCTTTCCTTCCTGACTTCAGTGACACTTTGCTGTCTTGGGTTTTCTTCTGCCATAATGATTGCTCTTTCTCGGTCTCTGTTGCCAACTCTTCTCCCCTAAACAGCTGTTAATTGTTTAACTTAGGGGTAGTTCTGGGTGCTCTTTCCTTCACTCTCTGCATTTGTTTCCTAGTCATCTCGTCCCTATGCCTGGCCTGATTTACCATCTATATACTGATGACTCTGTTGTGGAGACTTTGGTACACTGCCTGGATACTCCCTTCACGACGAAGGCAATCATTCCCCTAACTGTTGGGAATGTTGGCTTTTGGCAGCTCCCTCCTTGGGTATTGTCCTCTGTCCTGGATCTCACCCGTTCCTTAAGCTTAACCTGTATCCAGTGCTGGTGGGAGGAAGAGTGCAAAGGTCTCCAGTGCAGGACAACTCCGTGGGCTGTGTCAGTTCCAGAGCTCTCTGTAGGACTGGCTGAGTCTGTCATAACTGCATCACAGTTCAACTTCTCTCCTGCCCAGTCATGCTTCTCTACTCACTTGTAGACATTGTTTCCAAGATCATTCTTATAGTAGGTGATGTGATACACCAAAGAACTGCTAATAATTACTATGGTTGCTGGGAATCTGGGCAAACATACTGAGACAGAAGGCCTCTGTAGGGCAGCTAATATCCAATAACTGACCAATTGAAGGCACAAAGGCTTTACTCTGTCACTTCAATTTGGAAGGCACCAAAGGGTCATCTTATTCCAAAGCCCCTGGCTTGAGGAAGGGAAATGTCTTGAATCAAAGCATGGTCTGAGCTGATACCCAGACCCAGTGTCATCGTGGTCCTCCCTGCCCCATTAGGCTAAAGATTTATGGGTCCAGAAACAATTAAATACCTGGGTAACTTCCAGCTACCACGGGTCTACTGTGTCCAAAGACATACCCAGTAATCATTTCTCAAATATCCAAGCACACAACTAGGACTGATATACTGGCAAATGTAGGTACCTTGGGTCACTGGTCTAGTGGGGAAAGCCTAGTGGAAACTTCTGAAACTGTTCGTGCACCCCACCCCTGCCCCCAGCGAAGATAGCAAATAAAGTAAAATGGCTTCCTGGAAATAAGAGAACAGCAGAGATTAATGTTACTATTAAAGACCTAAAAAATGCAAGGGTATTGGTCAACACTCACTGTCGTATCTTCATTTAATTTGCCAGTCTGGCTTCTGTGGAAACTGGATTGTTTTGGAGAATAATAGCAGAAAACCACCAGTCCAAACAAGTGATAGCTGTGATTATAGCTACAGTGCTAGATATGGTTTAATTGCTAGATAAATAAGATAAAGTAGGTTAATGAGGCTTCAGGTACATGCTATGTGGTCAATTAATTTGGGTAATAGATTTTTTTTTTGAAGAATCTTTTTCTATTGTCAAGGCTGGAGTGCAGTGGTGTCATCACAGCTCACTGCAACCTCCAACTCCTGGGCTCAAGCAGCTGTTGGCTTGAGTAGCTTGGACTACAGGTGCATGCTACCACATGTGGCTGATTACTTCTATTTTGGTAGAGACTGGGTCTCCCTATGTTGAGACCGGGCTGGTATTGACATCTTTCTGCTTCAGCCTTCCAGAGTTCTGGGATTACAGGCATGAGCCATGGTGCCTGGCTTGAGAAGAGGATCCTTTTCTGTTCCAATTAGAAAGAAGATCAGAGATAGTTTGCATTCATGTGATATGAACAGTATTCATTTGCAGCTGTGACCCAGGGCTATGTTGGCCCTCTTTCCTTAATGGTAATATAGTCTGAAGGCATTTGCATCCTCTTAAAATCCTACTGAAAGTCATATCGATTCATTCCACCAATGATGTGCTGTTTGGATAGTTCTTTAGGGGACTTCATAAGACACATACAAGATAAACACTATGAAGATTCAGAGACCTACCACTTTAATCAGGTTTTTATGTATCTGGGGGTCTGGGGAGTGCTGGACTGTCCCCTCTAAATCAAAAGACACATCTTGCATTTCTTACCACAAAGAAGGAAGCCCAGTTCTTGGTAGTCATCTTTGGGATCAGCATACATGCACCTAGAAACACCACTAGCTTTGAATAGGAACCAGAGCATATGCAATAAATTAAGGTTATGGGGTGAGCATCCCTGTCACTTGAGCCAAATGGGCAATACCTAATTGCTGGAAATGTCAGTAGTGAGACTCACCAAATCATAAAACTGAACAAGTCTAGCTACAGTCCATCATAGTATTTTATCTGACATCAAGTTCAATTATGGCCAGAAGGCATGAATATAACTATATGTCACTGCCCATAGTTGTATGAGTCCTTCTCCACCCCCTCATACCTATTGCCACATAAGGGGTCTTATACAATCAGCTGAAGGAAAAGGAAAAACTTCCATCTTGGTTGGTCAATGGTTGGTCTTGGTATGCATATGCAAGCTAAATTTAAACAGTGGTTGCACTATAGTTACATTCAGGATTGGCCTCGAAAGTAGGAAGAGAAAAAAAATCTTACTAGCAGGCAAAACTGTCTTAAATATACTGAGTCATCAACTCTGTGTAGAAGGACAAGTGGCCTTGAATGAGAATACGTAAAGAATCCTGGGCAGTGGCAAATGGGCTAGCTGTCTGGTAAGGGGGCTGGAAGGAAAAGAAAACTGAGGACGAAGGAGTCTCAGGTAGATATATGGAGGTACAGGAATTGCAGAAGTAGGCACAAAGTCTAAAGATTTTTGCATTGTGCATTAATGCCCACTAGAAAACATCTCCCAGTACAATGGCACCAAACAACCATTTATTCAAAATTACTTGGCTTGCTGATGCTAGCTAATCTTTGTCATTGGCCACCTTGCCACTGGCACAAGAAGTGCATGGTGACAGAGATAGGAGCTGCATATCGGTCAAGGGCATGGACTTCCACTTACTAGGATCAATACAGCTATCGCTGCTTTTGAGTATTCAAAATTTCAGTAGCTTGCACCAGTGCAATATGGCACTGTTTCTCGGGGAGAACAAACAGTAACTTGGTGGCGGGCCAAATACATCGGCCCCCTTCCACACTAGAAAGGCCAGAATTTCATCTTCACAGAGAAATATACAAATTCTGGAAATCCATAGCCTAAAAGAAGAGAATTACCCCCAATTTCCTTTTGGAGGCCAGAATCATACTGATATCAAATCTTGCCAAAGAGCCAAAAATGTAGATAATAAAAAATGAAATAAAAAAATTGCAGACCCGTGTGCCTCATGGACACAGATGCAAAAATTCTGAACAAAATATTAGTGCAGCAAGTCCAGCAATATTTAAAATGGATACTATGTTATTTCCAGGTGGAGTTTATCCTAGGAATGCAAGCTTGGCTAAAGGTCATTTAAATCAATCAACATAACCCATGCGTTAAAGAACAGAGGAGAAGGCCTTTATAATCACCCTCAGTAGAACGCAGGGAAAAAAATTTGAAAAAATGAAATACCATTTGCAATTTAAAACTCTCACTAAAGGAACAGGATGGAAAGGAACCTCTGTACTTTCATACTGGACATTTATAAACAACTTACAGGTAACATTAGATTTATTGATGAAATATTGAATGCTTTTATTGTAAGCCTTAAAATAAGGCAAAGGTGTTTGTTTTGCCACCCATACTTTGTACTATACTGGAGGTACTAGCCGATATATTAAGCAATAAAAAGAAATAAAATGCATGTGATTGCAAAGGAAAGAGTAAAACTATCTTTTCTTTGGAAGGAACACGATTGTTTATATATCACATTGATTTCGTGCACAAAGACCTATGAAATCTAAGTGAATTTTTCAAGACTGTAGGATACGAGGTCAAAATAGAAAAATTAACTTTATTTCCATACTCTTGCAGCAAACAATTGGATTGGAGAATATAAATAAAGAAACAATCTAATTCACAGGAGTACAAAAAAAGCATAAAATACTTGAGATAAAGTTAGCAAAAGAATGCCAAGCCTCTACACTGAAAACTACATATTTCTGAGAGCAATGAAAGAAAATCTAAATATAATAACTGGATCAGAATACTAGATTTTGTCAAGATGTCAGTTTTACCTAAATTGAAAAAAATATATATGCTGCTCAGAAGAAGCCAGACACAAGAAGTACATTATATGAGTTTATTTATAGGAAGTTTAATTACAAAAAACTAATTTATAGTGATAGAAGTCAAAATAGTGGTTGTGTACCGAGGCTGGGATTTGGCTTGAAGAGAGATTTTCTGGGGTGATAGAAATTTTCTATATCTTGATCATCTGTAGGATTGAAGACACAGCATAAATATTTATCAAAACTCATCATATTGTCTTCTTATGATCTGCGTATTTTACTATATGTACATTTTCACTAAATATTCACATTTTTATGCACCCATCCAAAAACGATCTGTTGTGAAGGATGTAGGCAATGAGCCCTCACATACCTTTCTGCAGGCAATGGACACAGTATTAATCTTTTTAATAAGACTAATGTTATCTTTTGTGTTATCTATTTAAAAAATAACACATCACCTAGGTTAGCAACCTTATTCCTAGGTTTCTTCTCCCCGAGGTGAAAGAAACAGAATGTAAAGTCATTTGAACAATATTTCCTGAGGCGGTGTTAGAATAGCAAAAGAACTCGGAACAAATGAATGTCCACCAATGGAGGGCAAAGGTGAATTAATTATGATACATTTGCCCCTGCGAACCAGGATACATCCATTTAAATGATGAAGTAGAGTTCTATGTGGGTCATTGTGAAAGTTCTGAGATATAAAAAAAATCAGGAAACGTCAAATCCATGTGGGTGGAAACAAGTGAAGCCCTCTTCTCAGCACTGGTAAGCCAAGCAAGTTGAAATTTGCAGAGGGGAATCAGAAAGAACGCTGTTGACAGAAGTGAAATAATGAGCCATTACACAGTCTGTCTCTAAACTTTCATAGTGACCTACATACCAGTTGTCTAGAAGGGATTTCTAGTAGTTAGAGTGAGAAAAATGTGTACAGTTGACTCTGAACAACATGGGTTTGAACTCTATGGGTTCACTTATGAGCAGACTTTTTGTGCCAGTGAAAGTTACAGTGTGCTGCCTCTTCTTTCCTCTCGTCCACCTCTTCAGCCTCTGACCTTGAGGCAGCCAGACCAGCCTTCCTCCTCCTCCTCCTCCTCATTTATGAAAACACTTATGATGACCCAATTCAACTCAATGAATAGTAAATATATTTCCTCTTTCTTATGAGTGTATTTCCTCTAGATTATTTTGTTATTAGAATGAAGTATGTGTATAATACATGTAACCTACAAAATATGCTTATGTTATTAGTAGGGCTGCTGGTCAACAGTAGACTATTAATAATAGTCAAGTTTTTGTGGACTCAAAAGTTGTAGGTGGATTTTCAACTATACAGAGATCAGGGCTCCTAATTCCCACATTATTCAAAGGTCAACTGTATATATATAGTATGACTAAATTTTGGTAAAGCTAAGATAAAAGAATTTTTATATATAAAATGTGACATTAAGCTTATGACCTCAGCCTAGAAAAAGAACTACATACTTTATGGGTGAATATCAGTAAGGTCACCTTTGAAGTTCTCCCCTTGGGAAGCTATGCACTGATGCCAGTGCCTAGTCCACCCTTCAAAGCAATTTAGAAACTCTTTTTCTAGAATGGCCATCAGATGTGTATTGTATTACCCTTGATGTCTTGAATGCTATCAAAATATCTTCCTTTCAATATTTTCATTATCTTTGGGTAAAGAAAAAAATCACTGGGTCCCAGATCAGGCGAGTAGGGTGGGTGTTCTAATACAGTTATTTGTTCATTGGCTAAAAACTCCCCCACAGACAGTGCTGTGTGAGCTGGTGCATTGTCGTGACGCAAGAGCCACACCTTTCTAGTGCCAAGATTCTCAGTTCAGATTTCTCTAATTGCTTCTCTGCAGATGTTTACTTGGTCTGCTATGCTTCTCACAGTCAGTGGATGCTTTTAATGTACAAGTCAATGAATTTTTACCATTTAGTTCTGCTTGTTACGGGCTGCCCTGACCTCTCTTCGAAGGAAGATACCTTTCTCTCCCTTCAGAAAAAAATTTAATCTGTTTATACATTGTTTTCTTGTTGGTATTATCCCCCTAAACTTAGACGAACATGTTCCTGATTTCACTTTCACTCTTGCCAAGTTTAACAAAAATTTATGAAATGTTTCTTTATTGTTTTAATTTAGCCTCCAACATTTTCACAACATCATGCAAAAACACTCAACAACAGTGATAAACACCACTCAGCAAGACATTGCACATGTCTCTATGAACACAGCTGTGAGACGCTTGCATAGCAAGGTTATAAAACCTTACCCAGATGTTTGCACAGTGCTGCCAAGGTAAGCGCAAGGTGGCAAGTTCACAAACTTAATTGTTGGATCACATATATATGTACGTAATTCTTTTTTTTTTTTTGAGACAGAGCCTCAAGCTGTCCCCCTGGGTAGAGTGCTATGGCATCACAGCTCACAGCAACCTCCAACTCCTGGGCTCAAGTGAGTCTCCTGCCTCCGCCTCCCAAGTAGCTGGGACCACAGGCGTCTGCCACAACGCCCGGCTATTTTTTGGTTGCAGCTGTCATTGTTGTTTGGCGGGTCCGGGCTGGGGATTTGAACCCGCCACCTCAGGTGTACGTGGCTGGCGCCTTAGCCGGTTGAGCTATAGGTGCCGAGCCCAGTGTCCTTTTCTTATAAATTAATCTTTACTAGATTCCGGTAAGACCTCTGCAAATGCCTCTGCATCCAGCTATTTACTTCATTAATACAGATTTCCTCTACAGATGCAAATCTTCCCCACAAAAGATAGCTTTTCAGAGCTAGTCCAGTGTCTGCAGCCCCTCTGACAGCCATCTTGAAATATGCCAAAGAAGCATACTTTCAGGTGGTGCATTGTAATCTCCCATACCACCACTGCCCACAACAGATTCAGGGGCATATTAAGACTAATTACTTCCTCATTAGAGAGTAACCAGGACTAAGTAGCTAGCCCTAATTCAGGGACAGATTGAGATTCTATAGGCCAAAGCATTGAAAAAATTAGATGCCCCTCAACATAAAAGGGGAAATGGAAGCCACCCAATATAAGTATTCCTTTAAGGAAAAGAGTCACACAGCCCTCTTTGAATCTTAGCTCTGTCTCTTACAAGCTGAACAGCATTGAGCAAGTTATTGAACCTCTCTGGGGTTTAGTAGCAAAGATAAAAGTCAAGGATATAATACCCAGCAAAGAATGAGGGGAACTCCTGGGCATAACGAGCTTGGTATCTGGTAGTTATTCAGTAAATGTTATTTTGGCTTCAAGTTCATTGTTTGCTTCAACCTGATGGTTTTTCTTCATTTAAGTGATTGTTCCTTCTAAAACATGTTATCTGACAGAGAACTCAGTCCTCAAAATATATAAGGAACTTTTACAGTTCAATAAAAGAAAAAGACAACACAATTTAAAAACATAGACAAATGTCTTAAATGAGAACTTCCAAAGAGAAGAGATACAAGTGGCCAAAACACATTAAAGAACACTCAACATCTTGAGTTATCAGGGAAATCCAAATTAAAATCACAAGGAGATACTTCTTTAAGCCTAGGAGATAAAGCTAAAACTAAAATTAATAAGGCTAAAATTAACAGTACCTAGTGTTGGTAAGAGTGTGGAGAAATCGGAGTTCTTATTCCTTGCTGGTGTGAGTATAAAGTGGTAAAACCAGTTTGAAAGGTATTTGTCAATTTATTATAAAGGTAATCATATACCTACCTTATGATCCAGCAATCCCACTCTAAACGTTTACCCAAACGAAATGAAAATATGAGTCTATACAACTGCAGAGTCTGTATCTGCACTAGTAAAAAACTAGAAAAAACTGGAAATGATCCAAGTGTCCATCAACAGGAGAGTGTATACACAGTGTTATATTGTGTTATAATTTTCTCAATAAAATGCTACTCAGTGATTTAAAAAAGGATCAACATGGATAAACCTCAAAAACATTGTTATGCATTATCAGATGCTGGGAAGGGGAGGGGATAAAAGAACTTAGTTAATGGGCACAAAAATACAGTTAGAAGGAATAAGTTCCAGTATGCAATATTATAATAGGGAGATTATAGTTAACAATACTTATAGTATTGTAGTATTTATTTTGTCATGTACATTTCAAAATAGCCAGAAGAGATTGATGGGGTCATCTCTATGGTTTATCTTACAAGGGTACAAGTGAATCTTTCTAAAAGCAGAGTATGACCGTTTTAACTCAATAACTAAGAAAATGACATGAAGGTTATCTTAACCAGTTTGATAGAGTATTTCAAAACGTATATGAAAACAGGACACTGTTTGCCCCATGATTGCATTAATGTACACAGTTATGCTATAAGAAGTAAAAAAATTAAAAAAAATAGCCAGAAGAGAAAAATTACTATGTTCTCAAAACAAAGATAAATGTTTGAGGTCAGGTATAGCCAAACTACACTAATTTAATCATTACACACTTTATACAGGTATGAAAATATCATAGGTACACCCCAAATGATGTAGTTATAGGTCAGTAAAAAGTTAAATGCTTCTCTCTTGATCTTCCACCAGTACCATTTGGTTCATTTAGTCACTACATATTTATTGAGCATCTACTAGGTGCCAGACACTAACTAGATGAAGATGTTTGCCATGAGCAATCTTACATTCCAGGGAAAGAAGGAGAAACCCACAGACTATAATAGACATAATAATAGGTAAATATAAAATGGTAGAACATGTTAAGTGATGTGGAAAAATAATACAGAACAGGTGAAGGGGATTAGGAAGGTGGAGGGGAAGGATTTCCAAACAAGGTAGTCCAAGTGGCTTGTTCATAGTTCCACATTTTGACATGTTTTTATTACATATAATATACCTAGGAATATACTTCTAGATATATATTACTTGCAATTTTTTTAAAAAACAAAAATGATGATACTCCTTCAACTGTTTCAATAACTTGCTTTTTTCCTTCCCTTATCAACATATCCTGGATATAAAAAAAAAATCAGAAACAAAAAAGCACACACTGAATAATTCCATTTATATAAAGTCCAGAACAAACAAAAGTTCATTTATAGTAGGAAAAATCCAGAAAGTGGTTACTTCTGTGAACAGGGATTGATAGGGAAAAGGCATGAGAAAATCTGAGGTGGTGAAATGCTGTATATCTTAATCTGGTAATGGATACATAATTGTGTACATAGGTGAAATTTTATTAATCTGACTATGAATATACAATAAAACTATTTATATACAATAAAAACAATTTTAAAAAAAGGTTGTGACATAGAATCCAAAATTTACTTGTTAATATAATTAAAATGTCATATCTTATCAACATTAAGATAAATTTCTGAAGTCAGGTTATGCCTTGTAATCAATGGTATGTCACAGTTTAATTGGCAGCAGTTTTCACTTTTTCAGAACTATGTAAAAATAATAGAACCTCTTAGATTCATTGAAAACTGGTAGATTCTAAGCTATTTTTGTTTTGCAAAATTCTTGCAAAAGTCACCAGAACTAAATGGTCTGGCAGTGCTCTAAGCTCACACACAACCTATTTGGCAATTTGGGATTGCCCCAATTTTACGTCCTATGAAATAACATTTTTTTATTTTTCTTAACTTGACAGAGTTTAATTGAATGAAATAAAATTCTTTAATGACTATATCTTTGGGTTACTAAAGGCAAATTAAAATGGCCATTTGTCTCTTCCCCACATTGTTCCAGTCCCCATAGCTGGAGCTTCAGCCTCAATTAACAGGTCAAGCCTGGTCCCAGCCTTCAGGCCTCACCAAGCCAAAGGGGGGAGAAACATGTGCACCACCAGGGTGTGGCAATTCAGTTTTCTTGCTGCCAATCTCATTCTGTCTCCATCCACTCCTAAAACTAGTTTTACAAAATGGAGAAAAGTGTCAAGTGAACTCTTTCTCCAAACTAGTGTGAAAGGTAGTCTATGTTGGCTCACTTAGCATCTACTCCTAGCCTCATTATCCCATATCATCCTCAATTATGGAGGTTGGAAAGCCAAATGTCAGCTTTTCCAACTTCCCTTGTTACTCGTGGTAGCCACCTGACAGAGTCCTGGCCACTGAAACATATATGGAAGCCTTCTGGTGCAGGCAAGGAGGAAAGAATCAAGGAGAGCTCTAGATTTCTTGCTTCTCTGCCTCCCACTGTGTGGCCTTGAACTTAGATGTGACAGCTGAAGCCAGAGAATCTCTCTTGGAACAAGGATGAAGAACCATATGCCATGGAGTACAGAGGGAGAAAACAGACAGCTCTGAAATTATAGCCAAAATTGTTGTGTAAGTAACATTATGGCTATTTTTCTAGGAGTCTTTATCTTGTAGTGATAGTCATCCTTACTAAAATATTTATAGGAAAAGCCCAGTGAAGGCTGGTGGGAAAGTGCCTGTACAGATGAGGTAAAATCAATAATTGGTAAAGCTCCATAGAGAACTTAAACGTATTAGCAAGAAGAAAATGAGTGACCCCATCTCAGGATGGGCAAGGGACTTGAATAGAAATTTCTCCAAAGAAGACCGGCGTACAGCCTACAGATACATGAAAAAATGCTCACCATCCTTAATCATCAGAGAAATGCAAATCAAAACTACTCTGAGGTATCATTTA
>CAUYTI010030757.1:0-11395 GCA_963575145.1 Galago senegalensis | reverse complement strand
GAAATACTTTCATCCAATTGGTTACCATAGCCTTCATGTCATTTTCTTAATTGTTATGTTAAGGCATTTATATTTTACATTTAGAAAGATTCACATGTACCCTTATAGGATAAATCATAGGTGTGATCCCACCAGTCACCCTCCCTCCACCCATCCTTCCCCCTCCCCTCTTCCCCATATGTACTCAACCCTAGTATGAAACTAATTTATAGCTACCATAGGAAAACCATAACCCAATTTTAGCCCAAGAATACAGGGAAAGGGGAGAGGGACGGAGGAGTGGGGGAAGGGTGGGTGGAGGGAGGATGATTGGTGGGATCACACCTATGATTTATCCTATAAGGGTACATGTGAATCCTTCTAAATGTAGAATACAAATGTCTTAACACAACAACTAAGAAAATGACATGATGAAAATGACATCCATTGCTAACCAATTGGATAAAAGTATTTCAAGTTGCATATAGAAACAACACACTGTACCCCATGAGAGTATTAATGTACACAGCTATGATTCAATAAAAAATAAATAAATAATAAAAATTAAAATTAAAAAAAAAGGTTGACTGCATTCTCAATTAAATTCATTTGCCTAGAGAAAAAGAGCTCAGAGGAAATTATTTCTCTGATGTGATTAAAGAAAGATTGAGATGATTATTATTATTATTTTTTTTTTTTGTAGTTTTTGGCCAGGGCTGGGTTTGAACCCACCACCTCCGGTATATGGGGCCAGCACCCTACTCCTTTGAGGCGCTGCTGGAGACAATCTTTTTTAAAGAAAAGCAGCCTGCAGTCCATTTTCCTGGCAAAATACTGAAAAGGTAACAAAATCTCAGAGATCATACAGTTGCATGATGAGACTTAGCAGAAAGGACAATGGCCAGTGATATTTACTCTGCAACAGAGTCTAAGGAAAGAGGCGATGTCCTCATGTCTTGAAGCGCCAGATCTGCTGTAGCTGAAGCAGCCTGGTGGAGAGGGCTGTCTCAGTAACTACCAGTGTGATGACATCCGTAACCATGAGGCAGAGGCAGAAGGAACAAGGGACTTAGTCCAAGAGGACAGCAGAGAGAGCGAGAGGCAGGATCTCCTGCCAGTGTCTTAAGCATAATGTAAAACGTCCCCAAAGGGAAATGCAATAGTGGAGCAAAAGGGTAAAAATCCAAATTTCACTCAGATTAGGTTTTAGGCACTTTAGTAGAAATTTTTTAATTTTTTAAGTAGATATTAATGGGCATGCATTTATTCAATAAGTGTTTGACAGTGTCTATGGGCTAAAATGCTTAGAAAAATAAACATACGATTCTCCTGGTGTTTACAGTCTGATGAGAGAAATAGATATTAATCATAAATGTAATTATTGCACTGTCTCCCTGATTTCCTCTACCTGTCTCTAATAGAGAGAGGGCAGCATCTTTCTAAGTCTGCTATCTTTATTTCTCATCTTTAAAAGTTCATGTGATTGTTCTGGGACTACTCAAATTATCCAGGTTAATCTCCTTATCATAAAAATCTCAGCATAATTGAAATCTTATTTCTATCTGCAAAATCCCAACACAGGCATACAGAAGATTAGTATCTCACCCAGTCACTGGTGGATGGGAATCTTGGAATAATATTTTCAGAATTCTGCTTACCACAATACCCCCCAAAAAGTCATCTTGCTCAATTTTTTCTGCTAATAAACCAAAATAGTATTTTTAGTCACAATTATGTTATAACAACTAATCTTTGAACTGTACTATAATAAATGTGAAAATAAGGATAGTTATATTAGTTCTAAAAATATTTATATTACTAAGTGTTTATTTGATTTTTAGGCATTGGTTGAGAATATATCATCACATTTAATTAATGTTGTAAATACTTATGTGGCTACCCTTAGTCTTCAGTTACAAGACCTTTTATTTTTTAAATCAGTTTTTAAATCTACATGAGAGACACTGCTAATTAAATATTTTGTTAGCAAGAGCTTGACACGTTAATTTGAAAAAGCATTCAAGAATATCATTTAACAATTTCATTTCCTTTATCACATCGTACATGGGTAATTTGCTTTCTATATACTTCATATATATGAAGCTAAATACATTAGCTTTATATGAGGTCAGACAATTAAGTTCAAGGACTTAACATAGAAAAAGTGCTTTGAAGGGTGAACTGGGCTGTGGTATCAGTGCAGAGCTTCCCAAGGGAAGGACTTCAAAGGTGACTATAATGATATTTACCAATGAGAGATGTTCCACATAGCACTTTTTCTAGGATGAGTTAACCAACTCAATTTTCACACCTCATATATATTAAATAGATACTTAAGTAATATGTAAAATAAATGTATAAATAGCTGCTTAAATCATCTTCAATGCTTAAGTAAACTCTTCACAGCTAGTGTTGATTTGGAAGTATGAGAATATATCACCATCGGAGAGCTCACCTTATTGTTTCATGGGGATGTACAAAATTGCTAAGAAAACACACTTAGTAGGACTAAGTATTTTTGTACTAAAGTGTTCGCTTTCTTACCCTTGAATGGATTGGAATGCTAAGTCCTTTTTGTTGAATTCCTAAATTTTGTCAGTGTAAGCCAGAAATCCCTAGTAAACTGAAGTCTCTTCAGTTACAGTGTAACCCTGATCCCCACTTTGGGCAGAGCCAAGCATACTGGCCTGGATCTTTTTTGCATCATCTTTTTGCAAGAGTAGTTAGAAGACAAACTGTAATTATTTTCTTCCAAGATTATCAGTCATTGCAGTCGCACACTCTAATGTGGTATTATTTTTAAAATTACATTTTTCCCTGTTCAGTTCAGTATTGAATCCCAGCAAACTGAGCTAAATTCATCAGCCTTATTAATCCCCTAAAATCCCCCAAGATAGGCAGGGGCACAGTTCTGAATACTTTACTTACATTTTGGTGGAAATACATTCACAAGCTATAGATTTAATTTATAAAGTTTAAAATGGAGGCCTCCTCTGAAATTAAGATGACTGGAAAGTTATGTGACCCTTTGACATAATCACTTGGTAAGCGTGAAACTTTGCCCTTGCCTCAAATGACTCCGCTGCTTCATCTCTTACTTCTATCATCTATTCAACAGATGCACAATGGGTCCTGGGTACAAAGCGCTGTGCTAGGCAGGGCAGATCAAAAGAAGGAAAACACAGCCCCTGTTTGCAGGATGTGCAGTCTGTGAAGGAGCCGGGCAAGATGATCATGTAGTGTTATGAGGGCCGTGGCGGAGAAATCCACACATCACACACCTCTAGCATTACCAAGTACACAAAGGAGGCTGAAGGGCCCCAGCATGCCCTAGGCACAGCATGCTGGGCGTGCCTGCCTCACTCCTTTCATCACGTAGCATCTGATGCGGTTTTCATCATCATGCAACCGCAGGAAACTTCTTTTTTAAAGGCAAGATAAAACACAAAATTATCTACAATTCCACCTGCCACCCCAAAGCATACCTCCCCAAAGTAGACTACATTTCCACATCTTTTGTATCTATAGTGTATAATTTGTACCTACAAGAAACTTGGCTTCCATACAGGTGAAATCAGGACCTAATACCTCCTCCTTCTCTAGATATTCATAATAATTAAATATGACTATACACACAGACACTTATATGTGAGAAAACACCAAGTAAACTACAAGGAACTCTTTAAACACCTGGACTTTTTGTCTAATGTTTTAGTGCACTCCACAAATCCCTCTTTCTCACTTGATTTAGGTAATTCAAGGACTCCATCAGGCCACTGTTAACCACATAACGTGTGTAGAACTTAGCTTTTCCATTCCTCTCCACCTCTTCATTACCTGCAGCACATTGTCCCCACAGACACCCAGAAATGGATTATACACATTTCTATTTAGAATGCTAAGTGGAACACAAATCACCTTGTCTGATGGATTTTAGCTGTAACCACTTTTTCTATCATTACCACATTATCTACTGGAGAAGTAGTCTAAATTTAATTTATTTAATTTATTAAGACCAATTCTGCTGGTAGTTTTCTTACATATATTTATGTCTTCACAAAGGCATGCATCTATTTTTTATATGTAGAGCAGCTCTATGTCTTAAATAAAGCAACAATTTTCATAACCTTATTATCCTTTGGCACTCTCTTAGAATTGACCAAGCTGATATTTCCTTGAAAATTTGTAGTCCCTGGCTTTTATAAAGCTAAAAACTCTTGGGTCTTTACCTCTTTGTGGTTTACCTGGATGGTGTTGAATCACACGTATCTCACTAATGGAACTAAAAGTATCCATTGTACTTAATATGAAGCAGATATATAAATACCTACATGCAAATATCCGTCTAGCAAGGTGGAGGGGCGAGGGGGGAAGAGACAGAGGGAGGAAGAGGGCGATTGGCCAAATCTCACTGAACATGCACAACATGAGGCGTTCAACACACCCCAGGGGTGAAGAGCTCAATTGCAACTTGAACTTTAACTTAGACTTGAAAACAATGTAACCTAAACATTTATACTCTCATATTAATCTGAAATTAAAAATAAAACTATCGGTTCTCCTCAAATATAATTAACTTAGCAAATAATTTGATGACTTACAACATGACTTAATGCTTTCATTGCCAGTGTCACCTTTGCACTTTCCTTTGTCTTCTAGCTATGTATGTTGGGTCAGCTGTGCACCATTTTTTACATTTCATATTATTTTCTTAATTAAAAAACTCTCACTTACAGAATGTATCATATATATAAACCAATTATTTATGCACATATCAGTATAATCCATGAAACTGAAATGAGGGAAGGGACTTATTTTAAACTAGAATGTTAACCAATAAGTGTAGAAGAATTAATGTAAATAGAAAAATAGACAAATGTTAAAGCAACTAGATGAAAGCTTGAAGAGGAATAAGATATTTATAGCACTTCAAAACATTTCACCACTTATTACTTTTAAGTTACGGAGAAGAAAATATTAACTTCACAGTGGAGCAACCTGGCAGCCATCGTCTTACGTGATCAAAGTTAATATCACCAACTATCAGAGGACAAGCTGGCATCTGGTGTGTCTTAATGCAACCCAGTGAGAACACATCACACCAATTATGTGGTATTCCTGATGAAAATGCAGTATCTGAATCCAACTAGGTGAGAAAATAAAAAAAAAAAACAAGCAGGTGAATGTTACAATAAAAGTGTTCAATTTTTTTCAAGACAAATTTTTTAGAGCAGCCAAATTGGGAGGGATGAAAGTGCAGAGATACAACATACAACTTTTCCCTGAAGACATGTTTATTCTTTCCCATTGCCAACCAGAGGGGTACATTTGTTAAAATTAGTAAGCCCACACTGACACCTTATTACCGCTCAAAGCCCATAGTGTAAATTAGGGTTCACTCTTTGAATATTCTATGGATTTGGACAAAAATACCATGACACGTGTCCATCATAGTATCATGCTGAGTATTTTCATTGCCTGGAAATTGTTTTACTTCATCTATTCATTCCTCCTTACTCCTTAACCCCTGGCAAGTACCAATATTTTCTACTGTTCTATAGCTTTGCCTTTTCCAGAATTCCATGTAGTTTAAGTCATGCAACATGTAGCATTTGAAGATTGGCTTATATGCATTTAAATTCCCTCCGTGTCTTTTTGTGAGTTGATAGCTCATTTCTTTTTAGCACTGAATACTGTTCCATTGTCTGGATATACCTCGGTTTATTTATCCACTCACCTAGTAAGGATATCTTGGCTGTCTCCAAGTTTTGGTAATTATGAATAGAGCTACTATAAACATCTGTGTGTAGTTTTTTTTTTTTTTTTATGTGAACATACGTTTTCAACTCCTTTGGATAAATACCAAGGAGTGTGATTGCTGGATCATATGGTAAGAGTTATGTTTAGTTTTGTAAGAAACCACCACAATGACTTCCAAAGTAGCTATATTATTTTTCATCTCCAGCAACAGTGAATGACAGATCCTGTATCTCCATATCCTTACCAGTGTTTCATGCTGTTAATGTTCGGATTTGGCCGGTGTAATAAGTGTGCAGTGGTATCTCCTGCTTTAATTTTGATTACTCTGATGACATGATAGTGAGCATGTATCTGTGTGTGTGTGTGGTGTGTATGTGTATGCCATATATATGGATAGCATATAAATATAAGAAAACATTAGTTAGTTGTCTGTTAAGGTCTGTGGGCTATATTTTTAATCAGATTGTTTATATTCTTATTGTTCACTTTTAAGAGTTACTTATATAATTTGGATAACACTTGTTTATCCGATATGTCTGTTGCAAATATTTTTTTCTCAGTCAGTGGCTTTTTTTTCCATTTTCCTGATGTCATGTTCTTTTCAAAACATCAATATGTAACAGTCCTATAGTAAAATAAATTAAAAACACAAGATAACCAAATGAAATGTGTAAGCTTATATCCAGAAAATTGAAATTTCTGACAACTTTGTTATTGGAAAAATAAGAGTATATTGATAATAGATGCCCTGCCTCCTTCATTGTACCATGGTAAATTATGATAATATTCCTTTTCTGAAGAAATATATACTGAAGTAGTAATGTGTAATCATGTCTACAATTTAGACCCAGATTTTGATATACAAAATCTGAATGAGTGGGTATTCATTGAAAGAACAAAGAAGAAATTGTTTCACACTATTAACAGAAGGTGAATCTAAGAAAGGGTACATAGATGTTTACTGTTCAACTCTTGAAACTTTTTTTAAGTTTGAATTTAAAAAATAATGTGTCAAATAAAAAAAGTACTGAAAACGATAGCTAAAAATTCTACCCTGATAGAACTTATACACTAAAACAAAACACAGACAAATATAATAAGAGCTTACTTGTGCATTACAGTAAGTGCCATGAAAGAAAATAAATCGTGCAATGGAGGAGAAGCTCTCTTCAGGAAGTATGATCTAGAATGGTCTCTTCAGAGGCTCTATGTGAGTGGAGATGTATTGCACGTGACCTAGGCCTGTGAAGGATCTGCAGAAGAGCATGTCGTGCAGAGGTTGTGGCTAATGTCAATGTCTTGAGGCTGCAAATGTTAGAGGAACAACAAGGGAATCAAGGGACACAGAGACACCTCAAGCTGAACTTCTGAGAACAGGGGACTGATAGTGGAGGCGTCCCTGCGGACAGACCTAAAGGGAAGAGTCACCTAGTGCACAACAGAGCTTGAATTTTTTTTTTCTTTTGTTATTAGCAAGCTACCACTAATTTAGAAAAAAAAATTACAGTATCTGGTTTATATTTAAAAATGACTTAGCTTAAGAAAATAGGAGAATTTGTGATTTAAATTAAAATCTTGGGAGAAATGTGGCAGTAATGGAATCAGCAAGAACCCCCAAAAAGGCAGAGGTGGTATGTGGAAACCAGTGTTGGTGAGAGGATAAGACGCCCACATGAAAGAGTGCATGTACATATATATTGTTTACTTCTATATGGGCATGTATCATATAATTATAAATAAAGTATGACAATTACTATGGTATTTCTCAGTACATCACTAATTTTATATTACGTGTAATTAGCAATTTACATGATTATGAAACCTTTTTGGCAACCATAAGAAGGGGAACTTTCTTCCAGAGGTGAACTGAAGCTGGGCGGAGAGAATTGAAGAAAAGCAAACATTTAGAGCAACGTACAACTAAAAGGCATGTATCTCTGTAGTCACGCTGCATCCTGGGACAATTAGTAATATGTTAGAACAGTTTTCATTGTTTTGTCTTTTTTTTTAACTTAGGAAATGTAAATTTGGTCCATTTTTATTGGTACATTAAAGTATTTGATTTTATAAAGCCATAGAAATGGAGGATATTCAGAGCACATCTGAGGGATGATGCCGAACCAGGGGAAGAAGGATTTGTTAACAGGGTCCCCTGCCCTCCCTCAGGAAGGACGCAGAGGCAGCTGGGGAAAGACAAGGAGAGGGAAAGGGAAGGAGAAACACAAGCCAGAAGAACAAACAGCACAGATAACGTTTGGGGCCATTGTTTCTCAAAATACGCTTTCAAACTAGAATGGGGGGATAGTAATCACTGAACCTGTGACAGTTTTTTTCAGTTTTGGCTTGTTTCAGATGACTGTCACAGTTTTGAGAAGTACTGGCTGGAGATATTTCAGATTGTACCATTGGAATTTATTTAATGTTTTCATTATTATTAGATTCTTGTCATCAGTTTTTGGAAGAAAGAGCAAGAGGGTAAATTTCCATCTTCACCACATCAAATCAAACACAGCATTGCCGAGCTTAATTGAGATCACTTTACTTGAGGTAATGTTTGTCCTGTTTTCTCCCCCAGGTTATTCTTCCCCTGTTCCCATTTTCCACATAGTGCTCTTTGGAAGGAAGTAACTATGCTCAGCTCACTCCCAAGGAGT
The DNA here is from genome assembly GCA_963575145.1 of Galago senegalensis. Lineage (NCBI taxonomy): Eukaryota > Metazoa > Chordata > Mammalia > Primates > Galagidae > Galago > Galago senegalensis. Next base: position 3,002 of record CAUYTI010030757.1, on the reverse strand, counting down.
GAGGAATTATGTTCGACCCCCGGAAGGCATGCTGTCACAGCAGCATCTACAACTTGAATCAGTTACACATGGAACATTCTCACCTTCTACCCTTGATTATCTACATCCTCACACTTGCAAGACTTACAACCTCCCCACCCACTTTGGTTTATTTACTGTCCAAATCGAGTATATATGCACAGGGCAACAGAATTGGTAACCTGTCCCCCCATGACAAATACATGAATTAACTACAGAACAGTGCTTATGTGTGGTTTCTTCTCTCTTTAGTCTTAAAGAGATCGTTACAGACGAAAGTTACTCAGGTGAACATTTTCTCTATATATAGAGATGCTAATTTTACACAATGATAGTATACTAAGTTATTTAGTCACATTCTAGTATCTCTCAACCTCCTAAATAATTTCTTAAATTAAATTAAATATACACTGCCACAGGGCCACATTTGGCCCTCCAGATTCCCACGCACAAACCCTCATCTGAATTCAAACTCCCTTGAACAAATCCCTTTCCTAAAAGAATTAGTTCTATAAAATTTGGACATAGTCAAAAGGCAACACTCAAGGATGGAGAAGAACACATGTGGCCCCAGGATCACAGGTTCCCCACTCCTGTACAGGTTTTGCAAAATGCATGGTATTGTGTGTCCACAATTACAGCATAATTCACAGTAGTTGTGATGAGTGCTAGAATATCACTGGTGCTTTACCTATTCAACTCCTTCCCTCTTCTCTTTCTCTACCACTATAGTTTTGTCCTCAAGAATACTACATAAATGGAATCATATACATATACTTTTTCAGACTACTTTCTGTCATTTAGTAATATGAATTTATAATTTAGTCGTGCTTTTTTTGATAGTTCATTTATCTTTAAATCTGTATCATATTTAACTATGACTGCATCAGAGATTTTTTTTTTAATCTAGTCACCTGTGGGTAACATGTTGGCTGATTCCAAGCTTTGGCAATTACAGAAAGAGCTGCTATAACCTTCACATGCAGATAGAGAGAAGTTTTCAAATCAAGTGTGTATGAGCCTGAAAGTATAACTGCTGAACTGCATAGCAAGATTAAATTTAGCTTGGTAAGACCCTGGCAAACTGTCTTTCAAAGTGGCTGTGTGTTTCTTCTTGTATATAAGAAACTCACTGATAGACAAGTGAGTTTCTGTCGTTTTTATAACCCACATTGGTTATTTTAGGCTTTTGTTTTTATTTTTTATTCTAATAGCTTTGCATCTTATTAGTTAGGGCTTCTGTTTTTATTTCTACATTCTAATAGCTTTGTATCTTACTAGTGGTTGCATCTCATTAGTGTTTTAATCTGTTTTTTTTTTAAAATAAAGCTTTGTTTAAAACGCATCCACACCCTAACAATAGTATCTTCTATGGCTGCTTTCATGGTATAATTGTGAAATTGAGTGCTGTGACAGAGCGGCATAGGATTCATAAGGACTAAAATACTAACTGGCCCTTTAAAGAAAAAGTTTACCGAATCTTGCATAAACTAAAAAAGATAAAGCCTTTAGAGTTACTTAATAAATTGCTAAAATCATTCATTTTAATTATACATTATCATAATTAAAAATTAAAGCTATGCAATTAAAATTGTTAAATAAAAATTTAAACAGCTATAATGGATGATTGAAGAATTTTATTAAAATGTGCTCCAGATAAAATAAAATCTCGCCTTTTTGCCTTAATACAGATTGGTAGACTTGAAAAATAGAAATGTAAATGAATGTAAAGATTAGGAAGAAATGTAGCATGAAGTCATCAAAAGAAAACTAATGGAGGAAGTAATATTTACTTGTATTGATAACATGTAAGAGAAATTCTGTGTAACATCTCCATTTGCTGTTTTTTGAAAATAACCCTAATGGTAGTTAGTATTATTTTATACTAATATGAAAAAAAGCATCAGTAATTTGTCCAAATGTATACAACTAATAATGGATATACACACATTGCTAAATGATGACAGAATTCTCTCCTTGCATTTTCACTGGTGTTCAAGTCAAAATACCACAATAGGAAATAAAAAAACTTCTCATCTAGATTCTTCTTGCAGGAGACCTCTTACTGAGTTCTCTCCTCATAGGTATTAATAATAATAGAAGCCTATTGAAGGGACTGTTAGTTTTAGCAAAATTTTTGATGAGTATGAGAAATATTACTCATCCGTAGACTTTATCGTATCACTGTAACAGGAAAGATTTGACATTGTGATCCTGTAAGCACCTTATTATCTATTTGATATATCTGGTACATTTGGTAAAAGCAGATGTCTTAGGGAGCTGAAGTAAGTCAAAATGCTGCAACCATAAAATGAGGATGGAATGATTATATTTAAAATACAAAAACATACTCCTATACAAATTTAAGTGTTATGGATTAGCTATGAAACTCAAGACCATACAGAAATAAGCCCTTTTTCTAGTATTTGAGAACTTTGGGATTTAAACTATGTAAAGCCTGAAGAAAGAATGGATTTAAAAATCATCATTGAAAACAATTCTATTTTTCACATAGTAACTATGCATATGTCCACCCATGGCTGTCAAGACTTAGAGTACCACACACAATTAATTGCTTCCATTGTCACACTTGCCAGTTAAGATGCCTATTACATTTGGGTACAATATATTAGAAATACGGACAGTAGAAATTGCTCTTAACAGAAAATAGGCTTAACTGAGGCTGCCACCAACATACCATCTGTTCTGTGTCTCTTCTTAGAGCAAGACACAATAGACTGAAGCATATGGACTGTAGGCTGTGAACAAGAAAGAATTTTTAGCACTCTAGCAGTCCTTTTTGGATTTCTGTTTTGTTTTGCTTTAGATTGTTGTGTTTTGTTTTGTTTTCAACAGTGTATGGTTTTCATCTGGGGATAATTTAAATATCATCTTTGATTGAAGGATAAATGGAACTTCATGCCTTTTAAATAATATTCTGTTTCCTTAATTTGATATTGAGTGACAAACAAAATAGGTGGCTC
>CAUYTI010030756.1:0-27691 GCA_963575145.1 Galago senegalensis | reverse complement strand
TGATCCCACCAATCACCCTCCCTCCACCCGTGGGCTTCAAATCCCACAATCCAAGGTTGGTTGAAAGAAATCCACCTATCAGTAGACTCCTGCAGTTCAAACCACATTGTTCAAGGTCAACTGCAGATTTCAATTATATCTCTATTCTCACATAGTCCCTTTTTGCATTGGTCGTTGCTTAATAAGTGAACTGAGTGACTATAACAAAAATACATGCCTTTCTTCTGCCCAGCAATTAAGTGAGCTTAACACGGAATGTCACAGAACTATACTCCCAGGGACTTTTTCACTTACTACTTCTTTTACTTTTACTGAAGTTGAAAGTCCTACAACAGTCCTCATTGTCAGCATTTCCATGTTATTGCTACATGAGCTAGTGGCCTCTGGGTGTGACCTCAGGACGCAAGCACAGTCTGTGATTGAAGTGGTTGGAATAAAGCAGGCTGTGCCACTTTTTAGGACGTCCTGTTTTGCTACCTTTTTTGTTTGTTTCTTAGAGAAACTGTCTCATGCTTACGTGTATGCTTCTACGTTACCTCCATAATACTCATCACACCAGTCAAGGACGCCCAAGATATACCACTTTCCTATTTTTCTCCAGTCGCTGTAGTTACTTACAAAGAATGTTGGCACTAGAAGGAAATCTTATTGATGCCCTATGAGCAAGAATAGGACCCAGCTCATGTTTGTTGATAGTACATGAAACACGAATTTATCTTCTTATGCCACCAACTCTGTTCTATTTTCTAAATGGAGGGAAACCACTTGAATTCAGGGAGATCAAGTGGCTAACCATTATACACATGGCTACTGAGTGCAAAAACTGAGTAAGAATTGAGAACTTTTGTTTTCAAGCTCGGATTTTTGTTTTAACTTTCATCATTCTAAGAGACAGAGCAAACACTTGCAGCATATCTGAATACCAACAGCCCTTTGACTACCCTCAGTTCAGCAAGCATAATGCAGTCTGGAGAACAAGTGGGCACCCTCTTCTTTGCCTATTCTTCAAAGGCTCTCCAAGTCAGTGATTTTGTCTCTCTGATTGAGCCTGACATCATGGTGATAGTGCTGGGAGGCCTCACAGCAACCAATACTCATTAAGTACACCTACACACATGTGGATTCATGCAAAGCAAGTTAAACAGGCTGGAGGAGCTTATAAACAAATTACAGAATCTCATGGTTAGGTGAGACTCGAGCGAGAGTCTAGCCTAACCTCCCATTTGTCTGGTGCTCGGATTTTCCCTACAACCTTCCCACAAAATGCTTACTTATTCTCTGCTTGCACACCTCCCACCATGCAGCTCCCAGGGCAGCCCAATCTTTAGACAGCTCTAGCTATTAAAGTCAAGCAAGAAGAATCAAATAACTTAAACAATAGCTCCCTAAAAGTGGGATCAAAATCAAACATGATGTACAGATTAATCGAAAAATGTCTGAGACTGTATCTGGCCTCTTTTTTATATATTTCACCTTTCAGCTGCAAGAATCATCAACACCAATAAACATCACATAGTTTGGATGAAATGGAAATTGTCCAAAGCATTATAAAACCACAATACACAGTGTGATATTTGTTTCCCCAGGAAGTTTCTCAGTTACATTTTTATAAACTGCTTGGCAAAAACTACCGAAAAGAAACTCTGCTCTATCTCATTTCTCATATTGTATACTATGTCCACCCTGTACAATGTCAGCGCACTGTATCCCATCAGATACTTTATGAAGGTCATGTATTTTTGACAACTGACTATAGTTTAATCAGGGAACAAGGGGTTTTAATATTCCCCATGCTAAAACCTTGATAAATCCCTGTGTCTTTATTCTAAATCACCAAGTAAACTCTACTGAAAAAGACGGCATGATGGACAATTTCAGGAAGCCTGCAGCCAAGCTTTTCACCTAAAAGCACTTCATGACATGCAAGCTTTTATGAGAAACACTACTTACATATACACAGATAATTCTTTTCATCTGTAGGTGTCATAGAACTATACCAAAACCGGACAGTGAATCACCTCCCTAGGTCTCTATATCGGGTGGGTGTGAACACCACCATTCAGGTGTAGAAATAGAGACGGGTTTTCCAGGCTCCGTCCAAAGCTCCAGTGAGTCACTGGCAGGTATTTAGAGAACATGTGAGTCAAGGGACCCTCTTCTGGGAATTCGTCTTGAGAGAAAGCCCTCAGCCCTACCTTGGATAAACTATGGCTTTAACTAAAACAAAGAGTAGAATTTGATCTGGAGTTAAGAAAAAGAAACCTCTATAATGTGTGTGTGTGTCCATCAGAGTTTTTAAAACTGTGATAACTATAATAACCCGTAATAAATAAAAATAAAACATTTTAACCCATCATGTGAAAGGAAGCTTTGTTTAAGTATTTATAACACATATGGATCTGATTTCATTTGGTCATTGAGAGAAGCTAAAAGGCAGCTTATTTAAAGATATTGAAAATTAATCTTTTGATCAGAAGAATAGAATTAATAGTGAGAACTCTCCAGAATTGTTCTTAGAACCTTCTCCATCTGCCAAGTCCTCAACATGGTACCTAAATAAATGCATCTTTCCATGAGAAAATTCAGTGATTATTTCTCAATCGTCCACTTTGTAAGTGTGAATGTAACTCAGGAGGTCAACAGTCCACACATAATCACTAAACTTAGAGGTGAGTTTTGGTATAAGGGAGTCCTAACATGGGAACGTTCAAAAGCTGAAATAATAACACTCAAAACGACTTCACATGCTGACTGACCAAACGCCCCAGATGTTCAAGGTGTTTAAACGGACTTGGACCAGGTTCAGTAACTCAGCTACATGGCCTTGACACACATTATTAGAAGGTGTTCCTCACTAGGACAAAGCAACAAGTGATGTCAACTGAACAATGAGGACACTGCCCACCTGCAGCACACAGTGAGAGGGCTGGGGCCGGTCCTGTTTATCTAGTAGGTCAAGACTAAATTTCTCAGGAAGACATCTCATACATGAATTGGTATGACCTAAGTTAGGGGGAATTTAATCATTTTTGATTAAAACCTTTCACTCAAAACCTTTCATTTAAAAAAAAAGTGAAAAAGGCATTCCAATAACCTTCTGCTCACCATCCTTAGAAATATTTCTCTCTACATAATCTTGTCCAACTTGACCATTGAGCACCGAACCTCCACTACATAGAAATTCCCTTGTGGAAGACTGAAGCCCTCTCAGGGCCTTCCTCTCCCAGCTGACCTTTGCTCCCCTGGCTGTGACTATTTTGTCCATTTATCTTCAGGGCCTTCACTTTCCCCTTGGTATTATGTTGGACAGGTTATTATTTAGAACTTCTCTGTCTTGTCATTTTTTTTTAAACCTACTAGCAACTGTCTCTTTCCAAATGGCACTACACAACTGGGCTTTTCTGAAGGCTGAAAATTTGGGGGAATTGCAAGAGGTTTCTTCATAGAGGGACTCCCTGCATTAACTGGATTTTACACATAAAGAATAAAAAATCCAACCTCGGCTGAGTAAAAACACCAAGATGTGACATTCCATGTAGAAATGTAATAATACGAAAAGTAATAGTAAAGGTTAAAAAAATTGTTTTATGGAATACTTTGGGGGTATCTAATTTTGCATACTTGAGAAGCTATCAGCCTCCAAACTTTTCTAGTCATCCCGTTTTCTTGTCTGAGCCCTGCCAATTTTCAATTTACATAGAATCTTAGAACGTCCAGGGAGGCCTACGGGCTCAAGATCGCGCGCTCCCATGCGCATTTTCTCACTCTCCACCTACCTTTATGGGATTTTAAGATGAAACTAAACCTAGGGTAGGGAAAACCGGTACTGAAGAGTTAGAGGCAATACTAGGGTTTATCTCCCTGTCCCAAAGTTCTCTCCAGTTCTACAATAAAGCACCAGGTCAGAAGACTTGATCAACTAAAACCAATAACTAAGGCAATCACACAACAGAATGCTGGAGAAGGAGGCCACTTGGGTTGGACGGTGGCTATGGGGGGGGGAGGGTGCGGGGATGCACTCACTGGTCAGATTCAGCAAGGAGTCGAAGACTTTGCACTGGATCTGCCCAGTGCTCTGCGATACGCAGGACATCCACAGCCCCTCATAGATCGCCTGGGCGGTCACGATGTTGTCGCCGGCGTAGGAGTAAATCTTCCACTGGGGCAGGGCAGTGCTGACGATGGCGCCGATCCAGCCCAGGAAGGCTAGGATGAAGCCCAATAACTGCAGTCCCGCGTTGGCCATGGCTCGCTCGGGCGCCCGCGCTGGCTCGGGACCGGCAGGTGCAGCAGGCGGAGAGTTGGCAGGTGCGCGCCTGGGGCTCCCAGAGGTGGCGGGGCCGCACCGGGAAAGTTAACGTGGAGAGTCCTGCTTGCTGCGCCGCGGCTGAAGAGGCTCTGGGCCCCAGTCGGGGTCTGGGTCTGTGGCTGCGATGGTAGAAGCTGCGGTCGCTCCCGCCTCAGGAACTGAGAAGCCGAACCTCTGGGCGCCGGGATTTAAAGCAGCTCCACCCCGGCCCAGCCCCGGCAGCCACGCAGCGCCCCCTGGCGGTTTCGGGACGGCTCTGCCAGAGGGCGGCAGGGAGCGCCCAGTTGGGAACTTGCTGCCCACGCCTTGGGGACAACCCAGAGAGGGCTCGGCCCCCAGACTGCGTCAGGACTCACTTTCTCTCTCGTGTCTCTCTCTCTCTCTCTCTCTCTCTCTCTCTCTCTCGTCAGGCTTCTCAGGCTTTTCATTCATTCACTCCACAGTTACTCCCCAAATTACCCTGTACATATAAGGGTGAACCCTAAAAATACCTAAAAATGAAGCCCTAAAGTGCTCGGTTTTATTTTTAATGTTTTCTGTCACCTTTGCCCCTCCTCCTCTCCCAAACACACCTCTCTCCTCTGTGCAGCTTCCTCCCTCTTTTCCGTTCCTTCCTCTGCTCCCTTCTCTTCGTGGTCTGTCCATGTCTCTAGAAGAACCTCTGGGATCTATACACTTTAGAGATCAAAGACTGAGCCTCAGAGAGCTGCGTGATTTCTCCAGAGTCGCACAGCAAGTTAGTAGCATCCGCAGTGCTTGGTTCCTGCTCATCCTGCTCTCCAAATATTTTCAGTGACCCAAATATATGTCGTTTGAGCTATTATTTTTCTTATAAAAATGCAGCTCACCTGCTGCTCCCACCCCACCTGCACCCTCCGCCCCACAGTGGTTTGTTGTACAGAAGCAACTCCTGATCAGAGAGGCCTGGCCTGTGCCACGCTCCCCTCCAGGGTGCTTCGCTGACATTATCACACGCCGCTCAGCAAAGGGGAGGGCATCGGGACAGTGTTCCCCCCTAGAGAACAGACTGGGCTGGGATTTAGGAAGTCTGCCCGCTCTGGATTCGGATCGGCTCCTTGAGCCTTTAGTTCCCTTCTGTGAGTCGGTAAAGCTTCCTCCTTGTTCTTCAGAAGTGCTGTCGTGGTTGAAAATAATTCATCTGTTTTCCTAACTGCTTTTTCTGTGTACTGTGAGTTTGGTGGGAGGAGAAGCTTCTATGATTTTGGTAAAAACAGAAGCATGGTGGAGGCAGAAATAAACACACTAGGGAGAAAACAAGCTAGGCTGTGTTGTCCTGTGGGAGCTGCTGGTTAGGACGGGGGAGGACCAGAGATGTGTTTGGAGTGGGAACCGAGGGAATGACCAAGCCCTGTCGCCCTCGCCCCGCCTGGCTATTTCTAGTTACCTTTTATGAAGGTTTAATGCTGAAGGACTGGTCTGTGCGGGGATTTGCAGACTGCCCAAGGAGAGGGTCCTACAGGAGCTGAATGAAGACATTTAACCCTTTCCAATTCAAGTTTTCTGCCACCCCAGCTCTTCTTTATTTGGGGTGGGAAAGAGGTTAGTGGATTACTTATAATTATCCTACAGTTTTAAAAGAGAAAAGCATAAATATGAACACGTCTGATAATTTTATTCTCAATGTTAAGGTACATGCAATAATTAAAGTGCTCTTCTTTATTTTTGTTGGTCATATTTTTGAGTGTGACACTTCTTGGAGCAACCTGGGATGAAGTCCAGGCTTCCTCTCCCATGTCTCACAGTGGAAAATGGTCTCTCTCCTTCTACCTTCCTCATTTCTTCTGCTGCCAGCCGTGCAGTCCCCTGTAGACATTCTTATGCTGCATGATAAAGCCCATCATCCCATTCCGTCTTTCCTCAGTGTCAGAACATGATGGTCTCCCCCTCTTCCTTGAATTTCTGTTCTTCTTCACACTGCTCACAAGCTGAGTGATGAGATTTCTCCTCTAGGAAAGGTTGTCTGTGTGGGCTGCACCTGTGGCTCAAGGAGGAGGGCTCCAGCCCTATACACTGGGGGTGGTGGGTTCAAATGCGGCCCTGGCCAAAAACTGCAAAAAAAAAAAAAAAAAAAAAGAAAGAAAGAAAGAAAGAAAGAAAGGTTGTCTGTGGTTTTTCTTCAGGGCCACGGGCGAACAAATGCAACCAAAAAGATGCATTGGCTATCTTCCGACATAAGATTGGAAAGTAATTTGCAGTGAGCAAGATTAAGGTAAATGAGTATTATCTTTCTTCTACCAGCTTTCCCAAACACCCAAAATCCTCTCCGTAAGCTCTGTTGGTGCCATGTTGATACTGTATTCTCAGGGCTGGACCTAGAGGAAGAATTTATTACTAAGTCCAGATGCCTATAAGTATCGATGAAGAGGTATTGATCACACTTGATATGTTTTATTCCCCAGAGCAGATACTCAGGGTTTGCCAGAGGAGTAGACCAATACCACGTGAATCATATAATCTTATATTTTTGTGTTCTAGTCATTTGAGAATTAAAGCTGTTTTTCAAAGACATGATTAGATTTCAATGACTATGCTTATGCACCAGACCTACAATTGGCAGGGAATTGGAGGGATGAATTCTGTAGTCAAGAGGGCTCTGTATTTTTGTGTTTTTATCACAGGTCTGCATGAGGCTGATGACTTCACTGCCCACAACCGTGTTTGTGAGGCTTAGGAGAGTGCTGTTTGCTGAGATCCACGCCCACCTCTGCCACCCTTAATCCTGTCTTGTTTTCTTTCCTTATCCTCGGTGCAGGGGACAGGTGAGATAATGGCTTCGCATAAATCCATCAACTCAAGAATAAAAACAAGTACTAACACCAACCTTTCATATATGAAGTTCAAAACAACAAAACAGCATTGTGACCCAAAAGGGCCTAGAAAGACTGGAGGTGGTATAGCAAATATCCTGGCCTCTTGAGGAGGAAAAGCTGTACTTTCAGATGAGTTACCTTCTTTCTCTGACTCAGTTTTGCTATTGGTTAGGGATATACATTACTGGGTATCTACTCAGGAGAAAAAACATCATTGTACTACAAGGACATTTGCACTGGAATGTTTATTGCAGCTCAATTCACAATTGCCAAGACATAGAAGCAACCCAAGTGCCCATCAACCCCTGAATGGATTAACAGACTGTGGTGTATGTATACCCTGGAGTACTATTCAGCCATCAAAAAGATGATGGAGACTTTACATCTTTTGTGTCTACCTGGATGGAGTTGAAACACAGTCATCTTAGTAAAGTATCATAAGAATGGGGGAAAATGTTATGCAATGTACTCAATATTAATATGAAACTAATATATAAACAACTATCAGCAGACATGAAAGAAAGCCACAGTATGGTCTGGTGAGGGGGAGGGGAGAAGGGCCAGGGGAGGAGGGAGGAGGAGGATGGTTGACTGGATCGCACCTAATGTGCACAATCTGAGGGTGTCCAGCACGTCCCTGGGTGAAGGGCTCCACTACAACTTGACCTTTATTTCAAAAATGAAAACAAGTTCACCTAAACATTTGTACCCTGATATCAATCTGAAATTTAAAAAAAAAGGAAGGGATTGACTTCTAAATGTCACTCAGTCTAAGGCTTTATGCCTGTAAAGAATAACAGTTAACATTTGGCAGTAATATTTTCTCAACAGGTCTTGAGCTCAGGTTTTCTCCGCCATCTCTCTGTGCAACTGACAGAGACCCAGAAAGGCCAGGTTGCTCACCCAGTGTCCTATTTGATTTGGTACGTGGTTATTTTTGGATTTCAGATGGCAGAGTTTTGAATCTATCCACAGTCCTATAGTATTTCTCTGTGTGATCTCCATCAGTTGAGGACAATGGGCTTTTGGGGGTGGGCTTTGACATCCTTGTTATATATTTCCAGCTCCAGGCAGTGGTGTGATGTTCTGCTCTGTGACTGTCTCTTCTCAATCTCTGTTGCAGCCACTGAGATTCTCTACCTTGGGAATGCAGAATCATGGACAGAGAATGCCCCTGCCGAGGAGGGAGGGAAGAGGAACTCAGCAGTTAGCCCAGTGGTTTACTCCATGTGCCTATGTGAGGGACGCTTGTGCGTAGCCATCATCCTGAGAACCAGCAAGGAGTAGAAGAGCTGCACATAAAGAGAGAGCCTTCAAAGTTGGAAGTCGGGGTGAGATGAAGGGTGATAAAACAGAGAGTACACAAAGCCAAGTTCCTGAGAGGCAGCCTGATGAGAAATGGTTCTGAGGTTCTCAGAAATGGTTAAGGATGAAGGTAGGAAGGCTTTTGGGATGTAAATTTTGTCCTTAGGGATAATATAGGTGAATGTTGATTTTTCAGAGTTTCTCACATGCTAAAGCAGAATGAATGGCCACATTACTAAGTAGGCAATCTGCTCTATAATTATTTAGGGCTTGAGAAAGGAGTCAGAGTACAAATGTAAAAATCTAACATGAATTTTAGTATCAGAACATGCAAGTTCCTAATAAAACAATGGATGGAGGACTGTCATAACTTTAAAATAGCCCTTTGAAACACCTTGTAGTTTTTGAGAGGGTAATGAAGGATAGTGGTCAAGAGCACAAACTTTTTGAATCCTAATTCTGTCACTGCCAAGTGACAATTTTGTGCAACATTCTTGTGCCTTAGATTTGTTTTTCTCTTTCAAATGACTCAAGAAAATAGTTCCTTATGAGCATTAAACAAGTTAATACATGTAGGTTGCTTGGAATAGTAGTTGGCGTATAGTAAACATGAATGAAATGGTCAGTATTCTTTCAAGCAGATCAGATACACTTAATTTGCTAATCCTGCTGCTTACAAATGATCTTCTCCTTTATTCAGAGAGAACCTTTGTTGCCTTGATTCTGTTACAATCTCACTTAAAGTCATAATTAGATCAGGGTGAAAAAAACTATACAGTTTCTCTAGCAGGAAGTTGCAATTTTGTGTTAAGAAACAGAAAAGGCAGCGAGTAAAGGGGTGTGGAAATCTTAGACGAGATTTCTAAGCCTTCTCCCCTGGCCTTGACAGCTCTCCCCTCAGTCCTGTGTAGTTCCCATGGCTGGGACTAACCTAGAAGGTGAGGAAGGATGCCTCCAGGGCTCTTCCTAAGAAGAAGCAGGCCAAAGGCAGAGGGGGAAGGGCCATGTGGAGCCAAATGACTTTCTCTCAGACGTGGGTGAAGATTAAGGTGACCAGACATACCGATCTTTAACAAATTGTCCCGCGACCCGCGGCGTTTTAAAAAAGTCCCGATTTTTGGAAAGAATGCACGACAATCTAGAGAAGGGCAGGACAACGGGAAGGAAATATACAGTTTTCGGCTGCTGAAAAGGTTAATGTAACTGCATGTGGGCATGAAGAGGTTAACATAACTTCATTTGGAAATGAAAAGGCTAATGTAAACGCCCTACCCCCCTCCTGGGCAAGGTGGCACCCTACTCCTTTGAGCCACAGGCGCTGCCCTATACATATATATTTTTAATGTATTATATTTGTAAATTGTACTTATGTTGAAATTTTAAAAAATATTGTAATACTATTTTTGCATTCTATGAAAATTTTTGTTGCTCCATATAGACAAAATTTTTAATCAAGAACACACCCGTCCTCCGCCACACCCTCACCCCACCCCTGCCCCACCCCGATCAACGGTGTCCCGCTTTACCAATGTTAAAATCTGGTAACCTTAGTGAAGATCTTCAGAGGGTGGGGGGGAAAGTGTTATTTGAGATTTTTATTATCAAGTGTTTGCCTTGTTATCATGTGCACATAAAATTCCTTTTTAGACTCTAGCTTAAACTCCTAGCCTGACAAATCCATCAGTTCAAAAAAATGGGAGCTTTGGAGAGAGGTGGAACTTCAGCATTTCAATCTACTGTTTCGGTCATAAAAGTCTGCTTTGAAGCAAATTAATGGACTGCTCCCTTTTACCGTTTTCCTTCTGTTGTTTGGGGAAAAGTTTTCTTTTAATCTTTATTGATTCTAGAAACACTCAACTAATTTGATCATAAGAGTCAATGTCAAATTGGTAATGATGCGATTCTTTTAATCTCCTTAATGTAACTCTACCTGTATGAGTCACGGTTCTCTAGAAAAACAGAACCAATTGGGAATTATATGCAAGTGTGTCTGTGTGTGTGTAGCGAAGAAGAAAGAGAGAATTTATTTATTTATTTTTTTGAGACAGAGCCTCAAGCTGTCACCCTGAGTAGAATGCCGTGGCATCACAGCTCACACAACCTCCAACTCCTGGGCTCAAGTGAGTCTCCTGCCTCTGCCTCCCAAGTAATCCCTCCCAAGCTGGGATTACAGACACCTGCCACAAAGCCTGACTATTTTTCGGTTGCAGCCATCATTGTTTGGTGGGCCCAGGCTGGATTTGAACCTGCCAGGTCAGGTGTATGTGGCTGACGCCTTAGCCGCTTCAGCCACAGGCACCGAGCCTTATTTTTATTTATTTATTTTTTTGGAAAGAGACAATTTAGAAAAGATTTATGAGATTTGTTTTCAGGAACTTGTGGGAGCTCCAAGTGTGAAATTTGTAAAACATCCCAACTTTGGGAGACTTTGGAATTTATCTTGCTGTCTAGAGTTTGAAATCTTTCAGTTTGGGGGAGAATTCTGCCTTTGGGGGAAACTTCAATATTTCCTTGTTTGTATGAGGTTTACAACATTATGAAGACTAACCTTCTTTACTCAAAGCCTATGGATTTAGATGTTAATTGCTTCTAAAAAATGGCTTTCTAGCCACATCTAGGCTTGTGTTGACCAAACCAGGGGACCAGTGAAATGGACACATAAAATTACCTTCCTACTAACCAATGCTTACTGATCATTAGATTCTAAGGGCTTTACTTGTATGAACTTGTTATACAGATGAGAAAACTGGAGCCCAGACTTAGTGAAGTTGTTTACCCCACATCACACAACTGGAAAGGAGTGGAGTTGACATCCAAATTGTGGTCTGGCTCGGGAGCCAGATAGCTCATGGCTTGTGCTATACTGCAGCACACTTGGAGCTCATGTGTATCTCCTGGCTCTCCTGTGACTCTCCACGCCAGGTGTATGGTGATATCCAAAAACTAAGTCCTCCACAAGCCTCCAATGCTGAGTCATATCAGAGTGAATAGCGGGCCCCAGTTAGTGTTGGGTAACTAAGTGACTGAGTAAACAGATGAATGGTCTGGAAGAAGAAACTCTAATCTCTATTATGAGGAATCTGGGGCACCAGGAACACAGTGGTGAGGGAAAACAGTTTTGGACCTCAACAAGATTCGTATTCTTGGGAGGGAACAAAGATCAAAACAAAAAGAAGTAGCAGTTCAATAAAGCTCGTAACTTTCAGTGCATCGGCCTTTGAGATAAGACAGAATTTGGGATATGATACTGCTTTCTCCTTGCGTTAGATACCATGCTAAACAGGGTAATCAATCACTCTGTGTCTTGTTTCCCCCATCTGTGAAATTAAAGAAATATTTTGTCTCACAGTTTGTGAGAAGTAAGTAAAATTGATTAGGGTAAGGTAGAAAATGCTGACCCTTTTATCTAGAACATGGAAACTGATCTGTGATAGAACCTGGGTGTCCCATTGTCATGAAATAGAATGGGGGTAAATAATTTTAGTAGTTTTTGAAACTAAATTAACTTTTAACTTGGAAATAATGAAAGATTTCCCTAAAAAATCTAGATTCTATTTTGTCTAGCATAATCAAGAGCCAGCTATATCCTCTTAATAATCTAGAGATGTGCAGCTCCAGCTCCAGATGGCTGTCTGGTTTCCCCCTTCTCCAGGGCCTGCTGCCCCTACATGTTTGTTATTTCTCTGGGCCCTGTAGGCTTTTGATGCCAAGGTACTCATAGGTAGTGCATGATGTAAGTCGCTGAATAGACCAGACTTGCATGCTGTGCTAAACAGTGTGGACTTTATCATGTTAGTAATACGAAGATCACAGAATATCAAGTAGGAACTTGAGCAGATTTGTGACTTTTCTGGGAAGCAGGAGGTTAATTCAATGTAGAGACTGGGAATAGCTCAGGAATGGGTGAATGAGAGGGTTTAAAGAATGCTGAGGGCAGGGGCATTGGTGAAGGAGAGATGAGTGAACCTAGGAGAGATGGGTAGAGATGAATCAATTGTGTTTGCTTTGATGTGATTCTGAGCCAGGAGTGATAAAGGTCTCAAAAATTGCTGAGTCATTTTTGTTCACCAATATGAGAGAGAGACATTATGATTGACCTTAAAGGAGAGCATTGGCTTGGTGCCTGTGGCTCAAGTGGCTAAGGTGTCAGCCACATATACCTCAGGTGGCGGGTTCAAATCTAGCCCGGGCTTGCCAAACAACAATAACGGCTGCAACCAAAAAATAGCTGAGTATTGTGGTGGATGCCTATGGTCCCAGCTACTTGGGAGGCGGAGGCAGGAGACTTGCTTGAGCCCAGGAGTTGGAGGTTGCTGTGAGCTTTGATGCCACCAGTACTCTACCCAGGGGGACAGCTTGAGGCTCTATGTCAAAAAAAAAAAAAAAAAGGAGAGCATTGCATGAGAAACATGACCTGACTCCTTCTCTAGGTTTTAGCCACTCCAGAGACGGAGGAGGACCGGACCTCTGGACTTGTGCAGTATGTCAGCCTTTAACATAGACCCTCCCTGACGGGTTTTCAAGGACAGGGTTACACTATGCATGGATGTAGCCTGGAGATGCAATGCTGCTATCTTGAATTAGGAAGAAGAATTAGACTTGGGGCAAGAAGAATTGATTAAGAATAATGACTATTAGAGATTTTATCTCCAATGACTATGTTGATGTGAATGATTATTTTAACTTGGGAAATCTGAATTTTTTTTCCTCAAGAGAATAGGAGGATAATAAAAGGTTTTAAGTAGGAGCAAAACCTGATAAGATTTGTGATTGACAACATTATAGTTAAAGAAAAGATTGGGGAGGAGGGTTGTGGAGAGGGATGGAAGTGCATTCCAGTTAAAGGAGGTTAGTAGAATCTGGGTGAGGGATGGAGGCCAGGACTTCAGAGGTCAAATAGAGAGCAAAGTAAGAAAAACAAGGTGAAAAAGTTTGGCGCGATTAAATTATTAGTATGCTGGAGACAGTTAGTTATCTAATTAAGGGACTTTTGAAATTCTGTTGAAACTTTCCTCCTGTCATTTAATCGTATACATGAAAAAATGCAGGATTATAGACAAGCCCAAGGGCACTAACCGTAAATATTTCCCAATTTGAGTAACACATAAAATTTATTGAGTTCTAACCCTATGCTTACTCATAAGTCTAAGTGCACCTCAGACATTCAGAGACAGATTTGTTTTAACTTATCTGTATTTGTTACAACCCTTATGAGCTGGGATTCTATTCCGGCACTACATTGCCGTTCACAAGCCTTGCTTTCCAAATGGCTTTACAACACGCATGGATAAACTTACAGAGACAGAAATTCGGATTCCATTTTGATTTCTGAAAAGCCATTATTTTATTGCTAAGTGTTGGTGCTAATGAATAAACCGACCAGCTGTGACATTATTCATTTAAGTAGTGACAGTGATGACTTGACTGTGCTTCATGCTCTCTCCGATGCTCCCTGGCCCTGTGTCATAATGAAGCTGTTGAAGTCAGGGTGCTGAGACAGCCAGCCCCACGGTGTGTAGCGCTAGGTTTCTTGGGGTCCCATCCTGGCTTTGCTGGTTGCTACCTGTGTAATTTTAGGTTACTTATTATCCTCTGGGGGGCTTATTTTTTTCATCTGCAAAATAGGAATACCAGTGTTACAACCATTATTTGGTGGTGGTAAAAAGTGGGTTCTCTGCTGGGCCTGTTGGCTCGTGCCTATAATCCGAGCACTCTGGAAGGCCACAGGGAGTGCATTGCTTGAGCTCAGGAGGTCAAGACCAGCCTGAACAACAGTGAGACCCCATCTCTACCACAAGTAGAAAAATTAGCTGGGTGTTGGGGCAGGTGCCTATAGTCCTAGCTACTCCAGAAGCTGAGGCAAGAGGATTGCTTGAACTCAGGAATTTGAGGTTGCTGTGACTTAGGCGATGCCAGGACACTTTACTCAGGGCAACAGAGTAAGATGCTGTCTCAAAAAAAAAAAAAAAAAAAAAAGAGTGGGTTATTCGATATAATCCATTTAGAAAGATAAGGGCCTGGCCAGTTAGGCACTCAACAAATCTTAGCTCTTGCAATAATTGTTGCAGAGGGAAGATGTAAGGATCTGAACCAGTACACAGCACGAGGATGGAGAATGGGTAGAGCTGAGAGATTTTGCATAAGGACAAGCTGCCTTACTGTGCCATAATATGAGGTTTAAATAATTAGAAGTCACCACCCGCTAGAAAAATAATTAAAACTTACTGAAACTGATATTCCAAAGTCACATATGTATGTGTAGACTTTTAAGCTTCAAATTAAAATCTAATCTCTCAAACACAATCTGCTGTTTCAGCCTTCTCCCCCCTGTTTGCTCTCCCCCTGAGGAAACCTGAGAAGAGACTGCTTATTCTGTGAAAGCTGCATGAGCTAAAGGTTAAACCAGGTAGAACCAAAATCAATGAGTAAATGTGGGAAATGGAGAGGACAAAGAACACAGCATTGCAAAATCCCACAGTCAGGAGTGAATTTGAAACTGATTTTCCGTTACTCTGACCCTGTGACCCTCGGTACCACACGTGTCCGGGGTTGGACCAGGAGCGGTTTCCTGCCTGGCCACGCCCGCCCTTGCTGCTGCAGGGGCTGAGCTGGAACGGGGCTGCCAACATTTGTTATCTTCTCCCTGGTAACTGTCTTCATCTGCTGCCTTGGTGTTAATGGTGCCTGCACCACATTCCCATCGGCTTTATCAAATATTTACCGAGTACATAGTTTATTAAACCCTGATCCAGTAATTAGAACAGGCAAGGGCTTGTTTCTCATTTTCTGTGGTACTCATTTTATTTTTTTGCAAAACGGTCTTTCCAACCCTTGGCAGGATATAGGGAGAAGAATTTAATTATAATCCAGGCAACCCACGGTGCTGTCCAATTTGATGGCCACTAGTTACCTGTGGTATTTACATTTTAATTAATTACAATAAAAAATTCAATCCCTCTGATATACGGGGCACATTTCAAGTACTCAATATAACTAGTATTTGTATCCTGACAACACAGACATAGATCATTCCATCCCCTTGCATACTTTTATTTGTCAGCTAGAGTGTTCTGGTCACAGATTCAAAATTGATTTGATTACACATACAGGTTCTAAATCTATGTAGGTCTTTTGAAATTTTCTTTTTATATCTCTTTAAAACTAAGTGTTTTAGTTATCTGTGGCTACCATTTCATGAATTACTACAAATTTAGTAGTTTAAAGCAAAACATTTATTATCTTATAGTTCTATGGTTCAGAAAACTAAAATGGATCTCACTGGGCTAAAAATAAGATGTCAGCAGGGCTCCTGCTGATTGCTATACAATGTGTATATATATAAAAATTCTGATTATATGTCCTGAAATAATTTAAATCAATTAATTATAAGAGACGAGATTAGTAGTTTATTTAACATGTATCAGACAGTAAGAGCTAAGATTCTAGGAGCTTACATGCATGAACTCATGAATAAATAAGGGACTAGAGACACTAATAGCACCTTAGTTATAGTGCGGATAAGTGAAGGAAGACACAGGGAATATTAATCAGAAAAACATGGGGTTCTCTTCCTGGCATAACCACTTACCCTCTTGTGTAATCTCTCAGGATATACATTTTTAGGTAGATAAAACAGAGACCTGATAAAATTATCCCAACCTTCCCTTCCAACTCTTAAAATTTTCCTTTATGAGTTAAGGCTGCAGAAAAGATAAGACTGTAAAAAAGTATGATATTGAGCAATACAGAATTGCTCCCTATTACTGGAAGAGAAAATAAGACAGTAAGTACCCGAAAACTAAAGCGAGATGATTTAATCAGATGTAGCAAAACATGATTTTATTGTTAAACAATAGGCTATCACTGAAGTGGTAAAGAAACTGGGTACAAATAGTCAAACTGAGCCCAGGAACTGTGAGGCACATGCCGCTTTATGAAGGATGGAGATGGAGGGAGGAATACCAAGGGAACGCCTGTATTTCCAGGAGAATTAGCCTGACCTTAATTATTAGTCATAAACGTGTTTAAATAACTTCAGGTCTCCTTACTGTATTTTAGGCGGGTGTAAAGGAATGAAAAGAATGTTATTACCAATAGGAATGGTATGATCCTGTGAAAGTCTATCAGACTGTTTACAAATAAACCTTTGCACTCAAAAAGGTTTATAAACTACTGAGGCTTTCACTGCTGTAGACATGTGTGCTCTGCTATGAATTCTCACTGAATGGTCATCTCAGATAATGAGACAAAGGCTTTCATGCATAAAATTAGAGAAGAGAAGCTTTTTGGATGAAATAAACCTTGGGTTTAAGAACTCTGAGAAAATACAAGTTTCAGATTAAAGCGATTAAAAATAATGCATTTTTCTCTAAAACTGTGTTACTTCTAAGACTTAATCTGATCCTTAGACATCTTTAGGCCAATGATATTCTCTATGTCTTAATGAATTAGCAGTGTTGAGTGTTCAGTACCTTAAATACTCTCACTTGAGTAATCCTTACTCAAAAATTGTAGATAAAATTACATATAATATCAATTGGGAATTTTTCCTTCTGGGAATTGAAAACCAACAAGATAAAGCTATGGTATATATCTGTTCTTTCTCTGACACAGAAAGAAAAATGCTCCCCCTCTTTGAGATTCTGTGGTTTCTCAGTCTCTGCTCCATTATTTCACTCATTTATTCATTTTTCACTTCATTTAAAAATTATGTACAAGGCACTGGAAATACAGTGGTGAAAGTCTTATATTCCAGTGGGAGTAACAGGCACCTTAATAAAACTGTTGTGATAGAACCAGGTAAGTTCTGTGAAAAATGTAGGTAACAAGTATTATGGAAACAGGGTGAAGAGGCCATGGGAATTTGATGCAGAGAAGAGAGGCCAGAGTTGGCATTAAAAAGATACTACTTAAAACCGAATCTGGAAGGACATGAATGAATCATTTATTATTTCTTCCATTCATTCACTCATGCTGCTGTGTGCCAAAGCAATGCAAAAACAAAGCCATCCCTGTGCTTGATTAATTCAAAGTCAACTTGAGAAATATCTTCTGAGGAACTAGAGTACAGAGTGATTGTTGTTACGATAAGAATGTATGTGTGTGTATTCCGCATGGGGAGAGAAATTGTGGTGAGGCAGTGCAATGAAGTACTGGGATTAGGGAGGGGAAGGCCAGGCAAGAAAATAAAAGCATTTCAGAACTGGAAGTCTGAGGTATTTGGACAGATTATATGCTATGGAGGGAGCCATGTAATATGCAGCTTCAAGGCAGGCAAGAAAGAGAGACGAAGAGCCTGCTGTGTGATAGGCTTTGGGCTTTCTCCCATAGGCTATGTGGGAGCCCGAAATAGCAAGCACTGGACACGTTCTCTGTGTTCCTCCACATCCATTCTGCAACCTTCCCCACCTTGCTCTGTGCCCCAGAAGTGAATCTTTCCTCTTGCATTCATAGTCTCTCTTGCTTGCTGCCTTTGGCCACAGAGATAGAAAAGTATCTTTAGGAAATTAGAGGGCAGAGGTAGAGTGAAACTGGTGTAGCCAATGTTATTGGGAGCCTGCTCCATTTTCAGTGTTGGGATGGTATGTCCATCTCCCAGGAACCATGGTGTTGGATGCTCCAACTTATGTTCTTAGCAGCAATGAGAAGGACATTTGACTCACGAGGGTCGTCTCACCAGGGGATGCCTAGAAAGGTATGTGATTCTCCACTTCACCAGTGGCCAGGAACCAGCAGTTGATTGATGTAATGGTGTAACAGCCCAGTCCCCCTACAGGTAGGCAGTACAAACTCTGTAAACAATTAACATTCCACAGCTCTCCATGTGTCAGGCTAATGATGAATTTCTTCTGAAATCATCTTTTTCTTTTACCCTGTTCTGTTTCCCTTGCCTTTTTGAAGGTTTATCCTTAGAGCATTTCTTGAATAAAAGGCTTGCATAAGGTTATGTGTTTCAGACTCGATTATGGGGGTACCAGAGGCTGTAGGGACACAATTTGAGATAGTTATTGCCATAAATGGTCCTATAAAGCAGACTCTAAAGATTTAATTCTGGAGTTGGATTATAACCTATCCTTTGACAACAAAGATAGTATCCCTCGTGGTAAGTAGAATATTAATAATTCCTTAGATGTTGTAGCAGTACAATTGCTAATGTAGTATAGAGATGGCTTAGCTTTTCAATATCTTTAGCATTTAGGGTAAATAAGAAAAACAATAAGATTAAGCAATGTAGAATTTGGTGGCTGTTGGTGAGTGTCTTTTGACACACTCAGGAGAAAAAAAATTGGCTAATCATTACTTTAAAACTAAATGCAAAAGACAGAGGTTCTACTTGGCAATGTTTAAATAGATTATTATCACCTGCAGCTTGGAAGCATACTGAGCTGGTGAACAGGCATAGGACTTAATTGTGAGACAATACAACATCAGAGAAAGCTGAATTCACAAATTAGGTAAGAGTCTGGATGCCAGAATGAGACATATGCACAAAGATTCATTAATTTTCCACATCTGTGATGATTTAGGGATCCAGTGATTTGGGACGTACTGGGAAATCCTCTCCAAGGTAAGGGCAAAGTTACTGCATCTTGTGTATCCTACTGTTAGAAAGAAGCAAAGTGCAGCAAATACCACATTAGGAATACTAAACTGAATGATTTAGCAAGTGATGAGGAAAGCCGCCAGTTTCCAGTAGGTCTCTAAGCAAGAAAGGGCACATCCAGGCTCTACAGTACAAGCTGTCCCACCACATGGTTCATGTGACCCAGCATATCCTATAGTGGTGCAAGAATTATCTCTAAGAGATAAGCATTTTATGTAGAGTCTCTAACAAGCCCCAACAGCAGGGTTTCAGAGAGGACTGCTGAGATTCTGGAGCAAGGCCATTCCATCTGCAACAAAGGACACCATTCAAAACAGCTACATCACGTAACCATGAGACAAAAGGTGCTCATGAACTGGGGACTGACAGACTCAGTCACACACTCGAGCAGCCCCAGAAATAATTATTCATAAAATGGAAGGGTTATGTCTTGGATCACCCTTTAGTAGGTCAAAGGGCATCTGTAAACTGGATGAACAAGTATGACAAACTCCTATGTCACCAGAACAGTTTCAACAGACACCACTCACTCAGGTCGCACTTGGAATGACATGGAAGATTCTTTATGATCAGCTCATAAGGGAGGAAGACAATCTAGGCTTGGTCTATAGATGGCTCTACTCAGTAGGTTGTTATGGGCCAAGAAATGGACAGCTATTATAATACAGCCCCAATCAGAGACAGCCCTAGAAGATAGTAGTGAGGAGAAAAGACAAATAGTAGTACAGCTTGGTGCCTATAGCTCAGCAGCTAGAGAGCCAGGCACATACACCAGAACTGGTGGGTTTAAACCAAGCCTGGGCCTGCCAAACAACAATGACAACAACAGTGACAACAACAGCAACTACAACAAAAAATAGTTGGGCATTGTGGTGGGCATCTGCTATGTGGGAGGCTGAGGCAAGAGAATCGCTTAAGCCCAAGAGTTGGAGGTTGCTGTGAGCTGTGACGCCATGGCACTCTACTGAAGGTGGCATAGTGAGACTGTTTCAAAAAAAGAAAAAGAATGAATGAATGAAATACAAGTAGCAGGCAGGATTTGGTTAGTGCATAAATAGTAGACAGGGCTTGGTCAGTGCTACTCATCATTCAATTCTGGTGAGAGACAAGTGGCTCACAAGAAGGATATACACAAATGCAAGAAGCAAAATTGGAAGATTAGGTCAAGGACACCAAGGAAGAAAAATATTGATGGATATTTGGAAAATGGATAAAAGTTAAGGAACTTGCCATCATATGTCAACTCTCATCAGAGAGCATTCAATATCAATGAGACATAAAACAACTAAGTGTGGAGAATGACTAGTCCGATAGATTAAGCCAACCTCTTTGCTAGTTGAGTGGGCTGATGAATGGAGTAGACATCCTGGCATGGATGGAAATAATCTATGAACCCCAAAGCAAAAGTTCTCTTACTGAAGAGCCTTCTGTGTGATAGACTTTGGGATTGTTAAAAAACAAATTCCTGTGCTGAGCAACTGACATGATACTGTTCTTTGATGAAAGCAGCTAGACATGAGGTAGCAAGCTGATAAAACCAGACTCCTCTTATCCCAATAAAGGCAACAATTCATTTGGGTAGTAGTGACACATATTCCAAGTATGTGTTTTCCTTTCTTACTAGCAGGACCTCAGTCAGCATTATACTATATGGTACACAGAGAGAGCGAGCTATTAGAGGGTATGTCACACAATATCACTGGAGACCAAGAGATGTCCTTTACACTAAAAGATGCATGGCAGTAGGAACATGACAAGGAGACCTACCTCTGATCCTATGATAATTTGAATCATTTAGAGGTTCCTGACCTGATAGAGCATGGAAATACTCCTTTTAATGAGTAGCTTTTGTATCATCTTAGAGGTGAGACCCTGAAATGGGGACACTACTTCAGGAAGAGGTATATTTATCCTAAACCAAGGTCTATTATGTGAGGCTGGATTTCTAAGAGGTATGATACATGACTTCAGAAATCAAGAGATTAATTGGGAGGAAGTAGCAGCCATACCTCAACATTATTCAGAGCCTCACTGGGAGATCCCTCAACTTTACAACCTGTGGATATAGAGGTCCTGTTTCTCAGAGTAAAGATACTTTCAGTCAAGAACAGAGCAAATGCCTCAGTAAACTTAAAGCCATAATATATGATCACTTCAAGTACTTCAAGTTCTTCAAGTGGATCAGCAAAGAAAGAAATTGTCATACTTGAAGAATTGTGTACAGTGGGATATTTTAATGTGCAGAGAGAGTATTTTAGCCTGATTAAGGAGATAGAGTTGTTGCAACTTAGCAGGGCCATGGAGGAGTATTTTTGCTACTTGGACAAATTACAGGATATTTTTTGGTATTATTATACCCAACTTTATTTATAAATTAAGACGTACAGAAATTTTTACTAGGCAAGTGTGTGGTAACTAGGGAATCAAATCGGTCAGAAATAAGGGTCTAAGTTACCTCACAAAATAAGCCACCTAGACTATCTGAAGTTCCAGCTGAGGCTAAAAGGAATCTAGAGTTGTAGATAAAGGAGATAGTGAATATCACTTACAACCTTGAGATAAACTGCAGCAGAGAAGGCTGCAATTCATCCTACTAAAGCTCCTCTTACAGATTTTTTTCAGAAATCAAGAACAATTGAAATTCTGAAGAAGTAGAGATGATGGGAAGAATTTTTGTGAAAAGGAAATGGATTTGACAAGTAGTCAACTTGGCAAAAGCTCTTGGTATCTCTCCAGATCCCCTTGACTGGGCTATGTATGCATCTTCCAGTTACTGCAAGGTCATGACTGATAACTGTTCGAGCTAGCACATTTCACTGTAGGATTGCCCTAAGGTAACTGAAGGTGCTTTCCCTAGAGATACTTGAGAAGTTAAACTGTTCCCTCCCCAAGGGTCATCCTTGACCAATGACTAACTGATGTGGGGATATGACATTACAGTCCTCTTTTAATTGGGCTTAAAATCCTCTGATTATAATCTACTTTCTAGAGTTTCCTGTGGAGTTATCAGTAGATTGAGCCTACACATCTTCTGAAATAACATCATTGCCTAACTCTATCATTCACCTTTACTGCTCTTCTTACGTCCTTATAGGTTTCTGTTAAAACTACTTCCTCAATAAATTACTAGCACATGATTCCCTATCTAATGTTCTGCTCCTTGGTTTTGGCCCTCATTCACTTGGATCTTACAATGGCCATGTTTCTCTACACATTGAGCCCTTAGCTTATACTATACACAAAAAGTAATTCAGAATGGCTAAAAAGGAAGACCTGTGAGGATCAAGGTCTCACCTAGTGCCCACATCCTATATCTATATCTCTCTTGCCAGGTTCTGGTAAGGTTTCCCCTTTCTCTCTTAAGATGACTTTTAGTAGAGTCTCTCTCCTGTAATAGTTCTAGGAGCTTTACCATAACGTTAATCTTGCTTATACTTTTGAAAATGGTTCCTTTATTTAACTCTTATTAATTCCTTCATTTGTGTGTGACTTCACTTCCCATCACAATTCTGACTAATAAAGCGGGGGCAAGCAGGGAGTGAAATGATTAGATTCACATTTAGAAAGCTCAGTCTGGCAGGAATGTGAGGGAGCAGTTGTAAGGAAGATATGAAAAAGTGGTTAGACATCTGCAAATAATTTCATGTGTTAAATCACATAAAAAGACAAATACAAAAAACAATTTCATTATATCAACTGACACAGGACAAACATTTAGCAAAATTCAATATTATTTCTTGATGTTGTTTAACATTTTAGGTGCGGAAGAAGAGTTCTTCAACATAATGAAGGCCATTTATGAAAAATCAATGGCTAACCTAATGAATGGGAAGGAATGGAAAGCTTTTCCTCTAGTAAAAGACAAGGATGCTGCTCCCATCACTTCTATTCAGCCTCATACTGTAATTACTATCAAGAGCAATTAGACAAAGAAAAGAATAAAAGGTATCCAAATTGGAAAGGAAGGAGAAAAATTATCTCTATTTGCAGATGATCTGATCCCATATGTAGATAACCCCAAAGACCCCACTAAACAACAACAAAAAATTATACCTAATAAATTAATAGTTATTTAATTTCATTTTTATAAAAATCAATATATAAAAATTTATGGCCTTTTACATATGCGGATAATGACCTAACCAAAGAAAGAAATCAAGAAAATCTCATTTATGATTGCATCAAAAATTAAAACAAAATATTTAGGAATAAATAAAACTAAGGAGGTGGAAAGACCTGTATAAAAAACTATACAATGTTAATAAATTAAAGAGAACACAAATCAATAGAAAGACATTTCATGCTCATGGATTGGAAGAATTAAGATTGTTAGAAGGTCCATACTATCCAAAGAGATATACAGACTTGATGCAATTCCTATCAAAATCCCAAAAGCATTCTTTACAGAAATATAGAAAACAATCTTCAAATTCATACAGAACCACAAAAGACTCAGGAAGCAATTCTGAAAAGAAAAAAAAAAGTTAGAAGCATCACATTCCCTGATTTAAAATTATATTACAAAACTACAGAAATCAAAACAATATGATACTGGCATCAAAACAGACATGCAGACCAGTGAAACAAAATGGAAAGCCCAGAAACAAATTCACGTGTATATGGTCAACTAATTTTTGGCAAGGGCATGATGATGACACAGGAAATGATAGTTTCTTCAACAAACAGTGCTGGAACACTAGATTTCTGCATGTAAAGAAATGAAATAGACAGTTCTTCAGAGATGACATAGAAATAGCAGCGTGTACAAGAAAAAGTGCTCAACAACGTGAATCACTAGCCGTTCTGCTAGGATGTTAATCAAAAAGACAAGAGCTGACAAGTGTTGGCAAGGGTGTGTAGAAAAGGGAACCCTACTATATTGTTGTGGGAAGGTAGATTGGTACACCCACTACAAAATATACTGCTGGGGGAAGGAAGATTGGTACACCCACTACAAAATATACTGCTGTGGGAAGGAAGATTGGTACACCCGCTATGGAAAAAATTAAAATTAGACCTACCATATGACTCAGCAATCACCACCTCATATAGATATCTTCACACCTCTGTTCATTGCAGCATTATTCACACAATAGCCAGGATATGAGACAACCTAGGTGTCCATCAATGGACAAGCGAATAAAGAAACTATGTTGTGTATATACGTGGGAATACTCTTCAGTCTTTAAAAGGGAGAAGTTTCTGTTTGCCACAACATAGATGGACCTGAAGGACATTATGCTAAGTGTAATAAGCCAGACTCAGGAAGAAAAATATTGCAGGACTTCACTTATATGTATAATCTAGAAATAGGTGAGGAGGAGGGCAAATATATAGAGATATAAAGATATATAGAGAATAAAAAGTGGTTATCGGAGTCCAGGCTAGGTAATGAAATGAATGGGTAGATGTAAGTCAAAGGATACAAAGTAGCTATGTAGGACGCATGAGTCCTAAGAGCTCACATACAGCAGGAGGGATATAGTAAATAACAGTGTATTGTACTCAGGATTTGGCTAAATCAGTGGATTATACCTGCTCATACCATAGGGGTGGGGGTTGAAGGGGGAAACAAGTACTAACTATGTGAGATGATAAATTTGTTGTTTTACTATAGTAGTAACTATTTTACTATATATACAAAATGCATGTTACATATATATAAATACATATAAAATATATAAAAATATGTAATATATATAATATCTCTTATGACATCATGTTGTATACCTTACATATACATAACATTTATATTTAAAAATAAAATCAAATAAAAAATGAGACTTTGAAAGCACAAAATAAGGAATAGCTATTAGCCTATCATTACAAAGTACAGAATTGCCTAATTTCTGTAACTAAAGGCTGTGTGTATAAAGAAATTGCTTATATTACCTAAACATCTCTGAGTAACTTCTTACAATTTCATATGTGGATTTTTACCATGCATCTCTCAGGACTTGCAATTTGTTATCTTAATCATATTCACTACTACTATTAAAAGTACTACAAAGGAATTACTATTAAATATTATTTAAATTGTCATTAATATTTGATGGATTTTGAATGCATATAAATTGCTAACTCTTAATTTTATTTCTTTTTTTTTTTTGAAACAGAGTCTCACTCTGTGACCCTGGGTAGAGTGCAGTGGCAAAATCAGAGCTCACTGCAACCTTAAAACTCTTGGGCTCAAACAATCCTCCTATCTCAGCCTCCCGAGTAGCTGCAACTGTAGGCACCTGCCATGATCCCTGGCTAATTTTTTTTTCTGTTTTTAGTTGAGATGGGGTCTCACTCTTGCTCAGATTGGTCTTGACCTCCTGAGCCCAAGCAATCCATCCACCTCAGTCTCCCACAGTGCTAGGATTATAGGAATGAGCCACCGTACCTGGCCATAACTCTTAATTATCGTATAAGTATAGTGGAGTAGTGGAAAAAATCTGTTATCAATATGGGGTTTATAATTATAAATGCCTCATACTGTATTATATATTGTGTTTTCTATACATGCATATGTATTATAAGTGTTAATATGTGTAAAATACATTCAAATTATATGTTAATATATAGTTTTAGCCCAAATGTTTACTTTGACAAAATATTCAGAATTAAATTACAAAGTTATCTTTTGTCCTTCATAAATAACATAAGCAAAGGTGTGAAAATGTAAAAAGTGACTGGAGATTTCAGAGAACAGTGTGACTAGGATATAGATTATATGAAGAAGAGTGTCTGGAGAGAAGGTTATGAAAGTTAGCTGAGGCCAAGGTCTGAAGGGGTTTGTTGCTCATGGTCGGGATTTGGTTTGAACCGAGGGGCTATCAGTGGTTCTCAACTTGTGGGTCACGACCCCTTTGTTCCATTTGCAACAACGTAGCAATTAGGAAGGTTGAGAACCATGGGACTAAGTGAATGTTGGCAGAGGAGTTCAGATAATAGTGAGTTTTCAGGTTGGCTGATTGAATAGAAATTCTATTTACCTAGAAGTATTAAAAAAATGTGTAAGTGTGAACTTTTTCTCAGGAAGAAAGTATGAGAAAAATAGACAGAATTCGAGGTCAGAGAAAGAGTTAATTTAATGCCCAATTAACACTGAAATTTGTTGATTTTAGGGGTAAGTAAATCACACAGAGTACTGCTGCTGTCACCTGTATTAAAGCTGCCCTTTCAGTTCCTGCTTCTTGTCTTACCAGCTTTGATGGCCACCGGGGAGATGGAGAACTGGCAAGAGTTTCCGGGGGCAGGCAGGCAGGATTTGGGCTTGGATGGATATTATCAGACAAAAGATCTTTCATAAGCTTTCTGTTCCTTTTGCAGTGTGTCTCCATGTAGGGGATTTTTCTTTGCCTCCCCAGATCACAGACTCACTGCCCTTCAGGAATTTGGTTTTCCTCCCTTAGTTACACGCTCTCTCGCTGCACTTAAGGAATTTGAGTTACTTCCTATCAGTTTGAGTCACCCTATTTGGCAATCCTGGAATTATTTTAAAATGTTCTCATCTCATGACTATTATTTTTGTCTTCTGTAAACAAGGGTAGTGGTCTGTCCAGGTACATTTTTTGAGTTCTGTTATCTCTTATTCATTTATTTTTTAAAGGTCCTAGCTCTGTCTCTCTTCAGTATAAGCAGCATTAGGCTATGGCGGGACTCTTTGGTGAGGAAAAGGAACTCTGGTTCCGGTTTCACCATTGACAGCTGTCCAGCTTGAGGTCAATGCTTTACCTGACTGGGCATCCAGTTACTCATCCAGGAAATATGGGAAGAGGCTGAAATGAATGTACTGCATCAGCATTCCTTCCCGTAAAATTCTCACTTTTGCTTTGTCCCAGGTAAACTGCCAGCCTCTCTATGTGTTCTCCCCTTTAAAGTCATGTTTATGTGTTTGTTATTGTATTGATTACAATCATTTATTTATATAATACACATTTATTGAGCTTGTGCTGAATATATACCATATACTAGGCTAAACACAAAGAACAGAACAGTGTGGCCATTCTTTTTAGGGCTCACGGTGTAACTGAAAATACAAGTGAGTGTTTACAAGTATGAAGAAAGTAGCTAAAAATAGAGCAGAGGGTACTGTGGGCTGTAAGGCAGAGGGATCTGTTGTAAGCAGGAAAGGGCTCCCTTCAAAAAGAACTTTATACAGACCTAAAGAACGAGAGTCCCCTGCAAAAGGAAAAAGAAGAATGTTTCAGACAGAGAGGATGAACGGCATGTTTAGAATGTTTGGAAATGGAAGAGAACAAAAGTCTGAAACAAGCTCTGTGTAGCTGAAGAAGAAAGAATGAAGGAAAAAGAAATACTATACACAGTACTGCATATTGAGGGGTGTGTGTGTACAGGTTTTGTTCTGGGCTGTTTGAACCATCTTGTGAACAATAAAAAAGTCTCTGAAAAGCTATAAGCAAGGGTGCATTGTGGTCATATTTGTATTTTAAGAGTTTTAATCTGGATTTATTATGATAATAAAATTCTAAAAAATAAATGAATTTCTTTTCAATCTTACAAATGGCACAACTATAAATTCTTTATGTAAGCTGTCTTTTTTTTTTTTTTTTGAGACAGAGCCTCAAGCTGTCCCCCTGGGTAGAGTGCCGTGGCATTACAGCTCACAGCAACCTCCAACTCCTGGGCTCAAGC